>ML800125.1:105013-142433 GCA_009831015.1 Picea engelmannii
GGGAGTTGGTGCTTCCTTCTAGTGGGTGCTAGAGAAACCAGAGAGTTGGTGCTCTCAAACAAGTTGCATCTTGTAAAACAGAGGTAGCAGCCTCACATTGAGTTGGTTCTCAATTAAAGATGATGTACAGAACTTAAAAGACTGCCTATAATTTCGAAGAAGAAGAGGTTTTCTCCCTTTATGGGTTTCCTCGTGAAAATCCGTCTCTGTGTATACCTTGTGAGTGACTGATGCTTTTTACTTTTACTGTCCATTTGTTGTATAATGTTGATGATCACTTGAAGAAAGATTAAGAATGATTTAATAGACTTAAAATTGTTTAATCTCAAAGACAACTGATTCACCCCCCCCCTCTCAGTTGTATTAGTAATTTCAATAATTATCCCATATTTGTTATATTTTTAGCTCGGGAGGTACTCTGCATGTTTTGTCTTGTATGTAAATGCAACCTTATGTTGACACTACTAGACACTTGACTTTATAATGGGTTTTTATAAAGTTGTGATAAAGTGGTTCTTTTATTAAAGTGACATTTTAATGAAGTGTGCCTTCTAATATTAAAGTGACTTTATTTCATAAAGTGCACTTATGTAATAAAGTGAAATGTACTTTAATATTTTAAGTGATTTATTTTGGAGGGAATTAATCATGGTGCTTGATCTTGTAAAGGCAAGATTGGATCTTGGCCTTTAAATTTAGGGTTGGGGGAAGGTGAAAAGACACTTGGGAGGTAAAAGGTCATCTTCATAGTTTATAACATAATGCATTGGGTAGTGTGCAAGACACAAGAGGAGGATATTGAGAGAGATTTTTGAGTAAGATTGAGAGAGGAAAGAGGGCACATTTCCCAAGAGAGATTGGGCACAAAACCCAAGAGATATTTTTGTTCTATGATTTATGAAATTTTATGTTGTTAGAGAGGTCATACTGTACAAATCTTTATAGTTTGTACAGTCCGTACAACAGGATGGGAGGGAATGCAAATCGAGGTAGATTTCTGCATGAATTTCAAGGTATCCATTTCAATGTTTTTTGTTGGTGAAGGGGGGAAGTCTTGTTTCTTTTTGTATAGTAGATATTTTGGCACAGATTTTGAGGTGCTGGAAAAGGCAAATTCATACAGTTGTACGGATTTTATAGGCACAAAAATCAATGCATATTTTGGGATAGTTTTTGGTGTTGTGAGTTATTTTTCTCTTGGCTGGAAATTGTGTAATTGTTGTTGATCTGTACTTTCCTGAAGATGAATAATAATATCTCTCTCTCTCTCTCTCATTGGTTTTCCCCACATTGGGGTTTTTCCCTTGCTTTGCCTAAATTTTTGAGTTATTCATGGTTGTATGAATGTTGTTCATTGTGTTTATTCCGCTTCATAATGACTTAGCAATATGTATTTTTGCTTATGGTAATTTCTAAATGTGGGTTTTAGACATTTCAAAGTTCATGAAAGACAGTTATCTCTAGGTTCCTAAGTGTATGAAAGAATATTAGCTTGTTGATTATTGTCATTAAATTTCTACAATCTTGTTATAGAAATTTCATTCATTCAATCATACACATTATCACACATAGAGTAGAGTTTTCTTTACACAGTAAACTTAATTAGTACTCGAATAGAGTGTTCCTTCTGTATTCCTCAATCACACATTATGTACATGAATGTTTTTACAATACATGTTTCTAGATTGATTGGCATGTCTTAGCCTCTGCTTGGCATGTTGGACATAATTGGCCTTCTAGCATAAATCTTACACATTCAATCACACTCACAACAATCCTCTTATTGCACAAGAGTTATAAAATTCTTATCTAACGTTTTCTTCTTATTTTGTATTGCATATTTATCCTCATTGTCTTTCAAGACAATGTCTTCTTCCTCCAAATATGCCTTTACATCCTGAATATGGAGTCTTTGTCTTACTATCTTTCCCTACATATTATTATCTCATAACCCTTGAGTATCCCCTTCAGTATTCTTTAATTGGTTCATAATCTCTACAATCTGGAATCTTCAGTTTCAGTTTGAAGGTTTAGATAGTGCATGAAAAAGTCATATGCACAATTTTGATGATGATGACCAAAATATTGACCTCTTTTGACATCAAAGACACCCCATATCCAACATTTTGTCTCAATAACAATACCATATTATCCATTGATAATGGTGACCATATTGACCATGTTTTCCCCTTTTTACATCAATGCTAGCACCAGGTCCAACACAGTTGATTACATTGTTTGAGACAAAATCACATACTACAAAATCTTTGTTAATGAAAGAATTGTTTGCATTAAAAATGGATAAAGGTGAGGCTATTGTTATAACCCTAAACTTCACCACACATGCTTACCTGGAATCAGGCCAACTCATATCCCTTCTTTGACAAACCACTGTTGAACAACTCTTTTAAAATCCTCTTGAATAAAGGCCCACGCGCCCTAAGCCATCATTGCACGTGTGTACACGCTGGCTGACCCAAAACATCCTGCATGGACGGACAAAAGCATAAAAAAAGGAAAGTTTCCAACGGAACAAAAATCTATGGGTGAGTTAACTAAAAATCCTGGCCATGCATGGCCGAGGGTTCATCCAAATACCTAGCTCCTTCTAGCCTATAAAATAAGGGGTAGGGGTCCCATTTGGAAGGAGGAAAAATATAGAAAAGAAACTCTACCCATTTACGTATTCCCATTGTCCCAAACCTTTAGCCTTTCCTTGTGCCAAAGGAGATTTAAAGCAAAACAGTTGAAGGACAGAAGAAGAGGAGCCCAGGATCAGGTTCAAGAAGCAGTGGCCAATCTCAACTTTTGTAAGTTGACTCATTATAAGTAATAAAGAAAATGTTTTTCCCGTCCCAATTCATGAACTATTTATAGTTTGATCAGTATGTGTTTGGATTTCTAACCCGCTAGTATATAAGTAGTATGCATGCATAGTTATTGCTCGTCTTGAATGCAGATAATCTTTGGAAGGAGTATTGTGAACAAGTAATCAATCACAATGGAGGATCGACATCAAACGTCGGTAACGAGGTAGGTTGATCTTTCCATGCATTTACTAAGAAAACGGGATTTAAATCTAGGGATGAAGGTAGAAAGTAACTTCTATTAGGTCATATCTGCATGCAAAGTATGAACTCTATTTGCTAGTTCGTAGGGTGTTTTTTCCCAACAACAGAATTGGCGACCATACTGGGGAGAATCTCTAGGGTTCCTGGAATTTTATTTAGTCTTTGGGTAGTTTAAAGACTATTTTTTCTTGTTTGTCTTTTCGTTTCGTTTCTATAAGGTCTGAGCTAGTAGGGAGTCTGGTTTTCCATACCAGTTTTCCCTGACTTTTGCTTGACTATGTTTTTCAGGACCCACAGAGTACATGCATCCTGCACAAGGTCTTCACGTGTGTACCCACGCCCTATCCTCTTACAGCCTGCATGTGAACACTAGCTGTAGAGGTGGCAGTAGCGTGTAGAGTTCAGAGAACCTCAGAGGCAGTCATCGTCTTCCCTGTCAGAATCACACATTCTCAGGGGGTTTTCTGGAATTCTGTCTAAGTCTTGTTTGCTAACAGTCCTATCTCAGATTGTTTTTTGCCTTATTTATTTTTTTTCTTTTTTGTAAGTAAGAGTATAATATATTAAAGACCTTCCAGAGGAAAAAAGGAGCTCCAAAGTATAGTGATATTCCTGCTGTGATTACTGGACTACCCCAACAGAGGGGAAACCAGCCCAGTCAGCGGATTAGTCAACATAAGTGCAGTAGTACCTTATAAGAAGTAAAGTCCCAGACAACATAAACATCAGTAGAAACAGAAAAAAACTGACACGACCTCTAAATCAGTAGGAGCCTAGATGCTTGACATGTAACCTGGCCAGGTGGTGTGGAGATCCCCGGTCCAGGGTTCCTCCTCGACATACATCATCCCATCCACCCATTGCACCTTGACTTCCTCATTGATTTCAGTTCCAAGATTGTTCTTCATGGTGTTCTACATCGGTCGCTTGACAGAATTCCCCTCCTCAGTCGTGGTCTCGCGCCCATCCCATTTCAACCCAGACTCTTCTGCGCACTGCATTGTGACATCCTCGCCTTTGGTATTTTCACCGAGCTCCTTCTTCGATGTCGCTCACAGCTTGGCCTCTCCGAAATCAATGGTATCTACACCTGGATCCTGCATAGAAGTCGCTCCTTCCGGGTCTGAAAAGACATCCTCGTGCATGGAGGAGAGGAGTTGGAGGAAGAGCGTGACCTTCTCATTCGTAAGTTGCAATCGAAATTGCAAATCCTCCACCCCCTGGCAAAGTTCAAAGACTAAGATGTAGAGGATGGACAGACTGTATTTTATCTACTCGCCATGGACGGAGTCAGAAGAAGGGTGCCAATTGTTTCCATGCTTTCACGGGGAAGGAGGTTTCTCTTCTCCTAAGTTTCTTGGAGTAGCCAAGAGAGGTGTATGGGTCGGTGCAGCCATTGGTGAGGCTAGGTGGAGACACGAGGAAGATAAAAGCGGTCGAGGGATAATGGCTAGGCTGTTGACGTGCGCTATCGATAGAATGGGAGGGGTAATGGTGTGAGGCCCTGCCTGGAAGTGATGGGCAGAGAAAGTGGGAGGTGGAGCGGGAGGCGAAGCTAGAGGCCGACGAGGTCTCCAGGG
The DNA here is from genome assembly GCA_009831015.1 of Picea engelmannii. Classification (NCBI taxonomy): domain Eukaryota; kingdom Viridiplantae; phylum Streptophyta; class Pinopsida; order Pinales; family Pinaceae; genus Picea; species Picea engelmannii. Next base: position 109,665 of record ML800125.1, read on the forward strand.
AGAACCCCACCATGGCCTCCCTCTCAGTCGTGGCTTGTGGTTAGGCATAGGGTTCCCGCAGCAGAGGTCGAGGGTCTGGGGGTGAAAAGGAGCCACCGGGGACCAGAAAACACTAGCTTGAATCGGCCATGGCCACGGAGGGGGGAGCCCTTCAAACCACCAACATAAACAATGGATAGAAAGAAGAAGCAGAGCCATAAGAAAATGCGAAGGAGAAGCTGATGGAATTAATGCCCTTTCCCATCGAGAATGAAGCCTAATAAAGTCGCAGGAGGGTGGAAGATGGTGGCACGATCCCGTCACATGGCTCCATGCCCCATTGGCATGAGCCGTCCTCCACCATTCACCAGGTGTTCTCCACTAACACCCCATCCGGGGGGAGCATCCATCATTCTAGCTTTGTGAATACACTGCTGGAGAATGGGGTGATCAGGTTCCAGGGCTGAATTGCAGAGGAGTTCTGACTCAGTCCGGTTGATGCCCATGTTAGCTAGTTCATCCGCAACTTGATTCACCTTTCTTCTGACGTGGGCTGGGATGATGGCCAGGTTTGGTCGCAGTGAATTGATAATAATATGTAGTCCATGAAGGAGTCTCCATCTAGGCAATATTCTATCTGGGTTGGCTCCATTTAAAATTTTCCGCAACAAGTTGATGATAATTTGAGAATCTCCCTCAATAATTAACTTGGTGAAGTTATTTTTGATGGCCAATTGCAGTCCCTTGGTAAGACCCCAGAGCTCTGCAGCATTGTTCATGGAGTAACCTATAGAACCAGCGCAGATGAGGAGGATGTGCCCAAGATGGTTGCGAAAAACTATTCCATAGCCTGCAGGTCCTGGATTGCCCTTAGAGGCCCCATCAAAATTGAGCTTGAGGAAGTCCTCTGGGGGAGGAGACCAAAAGGAGGGGCTACTAGAGAGAGGGGACGGGGGAGAAGGAGGGTGATTCTAAAGGGAAGAAGGAGGAGTCCAGAAACAAATGATGGGAAGTTCGTCTGGGTTGTTATTAACGTCTTCCTCGGCTCGTAGCTGAAGGGGGAGAGTTTCCAGGATGTTACGAACGCATTGATGCCAGCGGTGTTGCCACGGGAGGGAAAGGCCTTTGAAGAGTCTTATGTTCCTTTCTTTCCAGGTTTGCCAAAGGATGAAGCCCGATAGAAGTTTCCATACATGATTGAGGAGAGGGGAACGAAAAGGTTGGTCCCTCCAGTTTGCAATGGTTTCCAGGATGCTATCTCTGCGGCAGTCTGAGGTGCGCATGATAAGCACTGCTTGGTCCCAGATTTTAGCAGTGTAATGGCACGAGTTGAGAAGATGGTTCATTGTTTCCTCTACCTCTCCACAAAGTAAGCATATAGAGGGCCCAACAAAGCCTCTTTTCTATAGGTTGTCCCAGGTTAGGATACTGGAATGAGTGACAAGCCAAAGGAACAGGGTAATTTTGGGCCAGTGTTTAAGACGCCAAAGCTTGCGCCAGGATTTCGTGTTAGGGAGGGAGTCTAAATGAGCTTTGAGATGGTACGCTTCCCGCGTGCTGAAGGTGCCTTGTGGGCTGTATCCCCACCTCAAAATATCCTCTCCTGCAATTATGGTAATTTTTTCGCTTCGCCATCTCTTCTTGCCAAGGAGCCAGATTCACGTGTGCCTCCAGGTTGATGCGTTCCCTGTCCAGGTGCCACTGGCGCCAAGTGTCTTCCTGGGGATCGACCTGCCAGTATTCGACCACTCTTGTCATTCCTGCCCATGTAGTTTGAGTACAGATGTTAGGGGTCCATTCCTCCTTGCTGAGGATCAGCCATTGTTTCCATGAGTCTTGCTAGAAAAGGGCAGTCTTCCCATTCCTGATTTCCCCGAAAGCGTGCTCAGTCACCAGTTGTCGATTCTGCTTGGCTGTTGTCCATATTAAGGAGCCCGGGTTATCTTCATTCCATCGGATGAGGTTCTTCTCTACCACATTTGGAGCATATTTCTTCCTCCATAGTCCATCCCAGAGGTCCTTGGGGATTTTTAGCCATCACCACCAAATTTTGGCAATTAGAACCTTGTTCATGATGAAGGGATCCCTTAGTCCCAAGACGCCTTCCTCCTTGGGTTGACAGAGTTTGTCCCAGCTGACCAACTCCATTTTCTTCCCTGTATTGAGGCCCTGCCAAATGAAGTTTCTTTGGAGGGATTTAATAGTAGTGAGTACAAATTTTGGAGCAACCAGTGCAGAAAAGGAGTAGATCGGAAGGGCCTGGAGGATAGCCTGGAGAAGAGTGAGACGACTGGAAAGGTTTAGGGCTCTGTAGGTCCAAGAGGAAAGTCGTTTGGAAAAGGAAGATAAGAGGTTTTCCCAGGAGGATTTCTGGAGGGCATTGTCGATCAAGGGGATGCCAAGGTATTTGGACGGAAGGGAGATTCTGTTGAAACCGAGGATGCCAGAGACGTGGTGCTAGATCGAAAGGGGAGTGTTGAAGAAAAATATTTGGGATTTATCCTTGTTACAGTCCAGGCCTGAAGCATCAGAGAAAGTTTGAAGGATATCCAGGATAGAGTTGGCTTCCTGGACCATAGGGCTGCCCATCATAAGGGTGTCGTCAACAAATTGGTTGTGCGAGATAGGAGGGGTAATACCATGCAAGGGTAGACCTGTCAAAATGTTGTTTTCAATCCCTGCATGGATGGATCTACTAAGACCCTCGGCCAATATGATGAACATGAATGGAGAGAGGGGATCACCTTGCCTGATCCCTCTAGAGGGGGAGAAGGGCCGCAAGGGAACGCCATTGACGAGAAGAGAGAAGAAAGCCGAGGAGGTGAGATTCACAATCCAGGTTACCCAGCGCTGATCAAAGCCAAAAGATAGAAGCATTGCTCGCATATATTCCAAGATGATCTTGTCAAAGGCTTTAGAGAGTATAATTTGAGGAGCATACCTGGGGTTTTGGTCTTCTGCAGGGAATGGATCACTTCATGGGCTAGGATTACGCTCTCTAGGATTTGTCTGCCCTCAACGTAACCTGATTGCTCCAGGGATATTATTATCGGTAAGATGGGTTTGAGTCTCCTGGCTATCACTTTTGTGAGGAGCTTATAAATGACGTTGCACAGAGCTATAGGCCTGAACTACTTGGGGTGATGTGCCTGCCCTTATTTGGGGACTAAAGTGATGAAAGTAGTATTGAGAGCCTGGAGGATCTGTCCAGTGGCTCAGGAGTCCTCCAAAATTTCCCAGACTTCTGTTCTGATCATCGGCCAGCAGTGATGGAAGAAGTCGTTGGTGAAGCCGTCGGGGCCAGGAGCCTTACATTTAGGAGTTTATTGGAGTGCTTGGTCCACCTCCTCAATAGTTATTGGCATGAGAAGGGAAGCGTTTTGTTCTGGGGTGACAAGGGAGGGTACATGCCACGTGATCTTGTTGATGGCCTCTTGTCTGTCTGTAAGGGATTCTGTGAGGAGGTTTTGAAAATAGCCTATCAAGGTATCTTCCATGTCACCATGGGAGTGGAAGATATTCCCTTCATTGGAGATGAGATGAGTGATATTGTTGGAGTACCGTCTTTGGATGACAGTTCTATGAAAGAATTTGGTATTGCGCTCCCCTTCCTTGAGCCATTGCACCCGCGATTTCTGTTTCCATAATATCTCTTCTTGTTTTTTCTTGTCTTCGAGCAGTTGATTTATTCTTATTTCCTGAGCTTTGAGCTCATTTGTTAATCCCTACAGTCTGATATAATGTTGGATCCCCTCCATTTGTGCCGATAGCTTTTTTTGAGAATAAAAAATGTTGCCAAAAGTATATTGGTTCTAGAGTTTGAGAGTTTGCTTGAGGTTCTTTAACTTTTGCTGAAATATGTACATTTTGGAGCCGCGAGGGACCTCTGCTTCCCTCCACCAAGTCTGGATGTTTTCTTGGAAATCAGGGTGGTCTAGCCAGAAATTCTCGAACCTGAAGGGTTTCTTACCAGGCGTGGCAGGGATATCCATCCATAATTGTACCGGCCAGTGATCAGATCCAAAGAAATTTAGGATAGTGGATTCCATTGCGGTGCCTTCCATCATAAGAGATTAAGATACAAGGAATCTATCTAGATTGTAGGCGATTTGGTGTTTTCCAGTTCTTCTATTTGTCCAGGTGTGAAGGCCATTGTTGGTGTCCAAATCTATTAGATGAAGATCATCTATGAGACTATTAAAGTCGTTGGAGTCATGATCCATTCACCGTAAGCCTCCTTTTTTTTCCTCCAGGCTACGGATGATGTTGAAATTACCACCGACGGTCCAGTTTTTATACTGTGCTAAACTAGAAACATAGCACAGGCTCCTAAGGAAAGCCTGCTTATCCCTCGGACTGGTCGGGCCGTAGACGTTGGTCAGGTGTCCGGGCTTATTTGACCCTATGAGCCTGTAATCAGCTGTGATGGCCCATTTAGTGGCGAGGAAATTTTCCAGGAGTATTGCATTGGTATTCCACAGGATAGCCAGTCCCCCAGTTGTTCCTGTGGCATCTATTGCGACTGTCGTCCCCTGCTTCCAACAGTAGGGTAGTAGCTTGTCAATGTCTTCTGAAGTACATTTTGTTTCCTGTAGAAATAAAATTTTTGGTTTTTCTGCTAAGATCAGATCCCGTAGCAGTTTTTGCTTGCTACTCCATTGAGACCTCTGATATTCCAGGTAATGATCTTCATGATGATGGGGGGGTGGGGAGAGGAGGGAAGCTATCCGAAATCAGGTTAATTTGTCCTGAGTTTACCATAAAGTTTCTGATTTATTGTATGAGTTTGTTGGTGGATTTTCTGCCCCGTTTCTTTTCGTCTTTCTAGGTCTTATTTGGGTTTTTAGATTGACCGCCCTGGATTCCTAGGCCTTTGCTAGCTCGAGTCAAGGACACCACTGAGGAGTTGAGAAAAACCTTGTGGACCTTTCGTAATTGATCTCTGGGTATGGTGTAGAGTTTTTTTTTCCTATAGGCGTGCTCCAGGTGCTCCAGATCCACCCCAGCTAGGTCTTTCTCCTCTAGCTCCATATCCGCCTCCCCGTCCTCTATCTCCTGCAAGTCTTTTGGGTCGAGAGTAGTTTCGAGGGGAGTGAGATCAGAATCCTTGACCTGGGAGGGTCATTCTGTTCCTTGGTTGATAGATTGAGGTGCAATGCCCAGAGGCGGTGCATTGGGGTTTGCATGATTTAAAGGGTCTTCTGGTTGGTTTTGCAAGATTGCAAACTTATTACTAGTTGAGGGATCTTTGCTTACCTGACCCGACTACTTCCTTCCTCCTTGACGCCTTTTCCCCACTGGTTGTGCAAAGTCATCCTTGTCCTTTCCGCTTTCTGGGTTCCCTTCCTTTTGGATAGTGTTGAGTGGGCATTCTCTGAATAAGTGCCCATGTTCATGGCATTTTCTGCACCGGAATGGGATATGCTCGTAGTCGATGGTTTGAGACCAGTCCTCATCATGATATTCCAGGGTGATGGACCCTGGGAGCGGCTTAGCTATGTTCAGGTACACAAAGATTCATGCGTATGATGTATAGCGTCGCTGCTTAGTGGCCTCTGAGGACTTGACATAAATTCCTATGGTGTTACCAATGTCGTCCAGGACCTCTTCCAGCCAGAACTCTTGGGGCAGGGAGTATAATATAATCCAGACCGGTGCATGGGCAAAGTCTTCCTTCTCAGGGCTGAACTTCTCGGTCTAGAATCTTAAGAAAAGTCTTGCCGAGTTGTAAAAATATGGCCCCCCATCAAAGATGCGATTCTGATCCTCCAGGTTGTGGAAGATAATAGTAAAGAAACCCTTAGAGCCCAGTTGTAAGTCATAATTCCCTCTCAGTTTCCACCAATACTGTATCCATTTGATCAGATCTCACTCAGAAGGCCAGAGCCCTAGGAATTTTCCTACCAGGGCATAGTCCCGCATGTATTGCTTCTGTTCTTCAATGCGTGGTGTGCTAATAACATATTTCGGGGCCTGTGGAGCTTGAGGGATACACTTACCCAGCAACCAATGAGTTGATGCAGGGGCAGGGACAGGGACAGTCTCTTTCATTGGATCTATATCCATTTCTCGTTCTTTGAATGTTCCTTCCACCAGGAGCTTTGCACGCAGGTCTGGTGGCGGCTCGAAGGTTCGCCGCTTCGCCCCTTCTGTGGGATTTCCATTTGTCGTGATCTGGCTGTAGGAGGCACTCGACGGCTCCCCCTCCTTGTGAATCATGGACCCCAAAGGGGCAATAGTTGCGGTTTCACAGAACAGGTCTGCGGGGAGGCCCCAAACCCTAGTTGCAGAGCTCGATCAAAAAATAAAAATAAAAAAAATCCTCGATCGGGATGTGGATTGTTTTTTGCCTTATTATTTTTCCTTGCATTATTTTTTTTTCTGTTAGAAAGAGTGTCCAAGCCTTCAAGGGATCCTGGTTATCAATATCAGTGGTCTCTTCTTGGTTTGGTCTGTCTGTTTCCATTTTTTCTCAAAGTTTAGATATATACGCGGCATGTACAAGGTCAGCCTGCGTGTACACGCACTCTATCTATATTCAGCGCGCGTCCACACGCGTGTTGTTAAAGTGACAGTTACGTGCTTGTACAGAATACTTTTTGTTGAGGGTAAGGCAGTCATCCTTTCCCTTGATAATAATTATTCCTCTCAGGTGTTTGAATCTCTGTGTGAGTAGTCAGTAGCTTAGAATTAATCTTACCCTTAGCTTGATTTTTCTCATTTAAAACGTTGTCAGAAAAATAAAATAAAAATTTACGGTTTTTAGACAAGTGTGAGAGTCATTGTTTTACAATTGCTATTGTGTGATTTGTTAATCTAATTCTTTGCAATCTACGATTAGGCCAGAATTTTTTTTCTTGGTTTTTGCTTGTCGGTATTTTTCCTTTCTTGCTTTACTAGCATTTAAAATAACATAAAAAATCTTTTCATTTTCTTGTTTGGTTGAACAGTGTGTTTCTGCATTATTAGGCCCGGGAAAAGTCTTTTATTTCATAAGTTTTTGCATTTCACTTAGATCATAAGTAGCTCGTAGTCGAATAAAATTCCTTTGAGTTTGTTGTCCAAAATCTTAGAAAAATTAAAAATATTTTTTGAAAATTTTGTCGAAATTTTGCATTCAGTAAAAGTTTTGTTTCCATCTTTTTTATTCATTTTTTTGCTTTCGTCTTTTACACATCATCAGTTTCACCTTCATACCCCTTTACATAATACAAATCCATAAAAGTAACGCTAAATTTAAAATCTACTAGACTTTTCTGTTTGTAGGGTTCACAAACTAGTTCAGGACTAGGGCCTTGGATTAGGTTGGAGAGGAAACTCTTCAAGGCCACTCAAAATCAAACATTGGAGTCTGAGATAGGGAGTGTCTAAGTCTAGTTTCATGAAAGTTATCTGGGACCCCCCTCTAAAATAGGGGATAAACACGAGGTCGCATGCGGAAAGGTAGCAGAGATAACCCCTCCAAGGCCAGACTAATCATAGTGGAGAACACATATAGAGGGCTTGTTTTGGGATTCCGTCGTTTGCATTTTCCACGGGGCTTCATGGGTCTCGAATCCATTCGAGGTCCTCAGTTGTCTTCCATACCATTTTATATCGATACCCTTGACAGGTTTCGGGCTCGATACCCTGCTCATTGTGGTCTACTCGACTTTCGACTGTACCCTCCTGGTGACTGTTCACGTGCTGGCAACCTAGTTGCCAATATTTGTTAGGGAAATACACAGGTGACTGCGGGGGTATATAGATGTACCTAGGATATACATCGGGCCACGCTTTGTAGAGTATACCCAGAGGGTTCTTCCATGTTCGAGTTTCACTTGCACCGGTAAGTTGCTCTAGTGTTGGTTGTTGTAACTGTTCTTCCAATTAATTTAGTGTTTGCTTGTCTTATCTTCTAGGGATTCTTTTGTAGTGGGTGTTACTTTTGAGCATTTATACTACCTTAGAGTGTCTTGGATATTCTCACACAATGGAGGATCCTGAGCTCCGCCGGTCATAAAGGATTCTTGGCCTACCGCCGGTTACACTGGAGCCACCCCTGCCACCTTTAAGGTGGAAGCTAGACCAACAAGGGTCTTTTGAGGTGACCGAGTTAAAAACCATTGTACCCGAACAACCCCCAGAGGAATCGACAATTTTGGACCTTGAAGCAACCACTCTTGGCCCGGTTGAAACCCCAACCACTAATTTATTGGCACCTTTTATTGTACCAATTCAATTTCACGAGTGTCAGACAGTGTCGCACTCAGCAATGGAAACAAATGTTGTTACTCCTTCTGGGAATTCTTCAATTCCCACCACGGTTGTCACCACAGGAGAGATTTCATCTCCTAACCCACCGTTGTCGGTCCGAGCCACCATGGTCTCAACTGCAACTACTTCGCATAGTGGTTTGAACCCATCTTTGGAAGCGACCACAACCCCTTTCACACCAAGTGCGATAGGCCCTTCGTTCTCATACGGGATGCCTAGTTCGGGTACAAGTCCTGTACTTTCCTACTCCACTTTAAAGACTTTAGGTCTGGGGGTAGGGAGCTCTAGCTCTCCTCTGCAAGGTCACATGGGGGGAACTCCTATCCCTTTTAACGCTTTTCCTTACGGAGGAGGTCATATCCCTCCTTCGTCCCCTTCACTTGGTGGCTCGCATCAGTAATCCATCGGGCAACCTACACACAATAGTTTATTTGGAGTGAGGAGTCAAGGACCACCTTCTCATAGTATGTTGATAGGTTCGACATTGTTTTCTTGGAATAGAACGTTTGGTAACAACACCTTCTCGTAGTCGCTTTCCTGACTGGGGACAACCCCATTTTTGGACAATCTACTCCTGTGTAGGGCACTATTCCTACACAAGGGGAAAACCTAGCAGGACCTTGGAATTCAGGGAAAGGATCCGTTCTCTCCTCCGAAATGTCGATCTGGGGTAATTCTTTCCACAATCAATGAAACCCCGGACAAACTACTATGTCTATCCCCACGGGACCAGCATGGGGTAATCCTTCCCAAAGTCCTTCGAATAGAATGCATGCCCAACCATTTATGTCCTATTTGGGAAATCAGTCGATGATGTCTCCACATATGAAAAATCCTTACACTGGCCAGGGCCATGGTTTCTACCAGAATCTGGGCCAGCAGCCAAACTTTTCCTAGAAACCTGGTGCCAGTCAAACTCCAGGCCCCTTTTTCCCAAGTTATCAGCAACAACCCAAACTATCGTTCCTCGTGACTTTACACTTGCCAGATTTGACAAGGTTGTTGAATGACCCTATTTTTCATGATCCGCGTTGGCCTCCTATGCTGACGAAGTTGCCTTCCAACATTCCAAAGTTTGAAGCCAAGCCTAACAAATATCCAGGAGATCATGTGACTACCTTCCATCTTTGGTGCTCATCTAACTCATTGAAATATGATTCCATATAGTTGTAATTGTTTCAATGTAATCTCATTAGGAGTGTTGTGAAATGGTACATTGAGCTCTATCGCTCAAGATACTCTTCTTTCAGTGAACTGGCAATGGATTTCCTTAACCATTTCCAATTACCTGTGAGATACGACGCTGGCACAAAGCTGCTCGCTAATTTTGAACAGACAACATCGGACCATATCTTTGATCACATCCGAGAATGGAGATGCTGGAAGAGTTTAATCAAGGTACCAGTTCCACCATCATTCCTTCTTGAGTGGTTTCTTAAGTCTTTGGTCCCACAGTTATCCAAAGAAATTGCGATTTCAGGAGTTTTCTCAGAAGAAGATGCCATCATGAGGGCTCAACAATTTGAGCTCATCTATTCTCAGTTTGGTTTATTATACAACATATTTCTAGATGCGCCACGTTCAATATTGGATAAAACTAGACAAAGAGCTAGACCACATGCCGATGGTATTTTCGGTTCAGCACAAACCAAGCCCGCTAATCAATTGACAAAGCAGTTGCAGCAGTTATCTATACAACACACAATGGCCAACCAAACTACTGTTTTGGTTTCTCCCCCTACCAAAACGTCGAAAGTACACACTGTGTAGTCGACTAACCCAAAGGCCACCTAGCAACCTGAAGGGAAGAAAAAACAATGAAAGAAGGGTAAGGGGGATAAAAAACCCCAACGATAATGCTGGCGGGGACAACACTGAAAAATGGAAGGTGAGGTATCCATGCAAATTGTGCGTGGAAGACCACCCAACCCATCTATGTCCTCGACTTGCAGAGGCCCAAAAGTTTGTCACACAGCAACAACAAGCAGTGTTGACTAATCCCTTTCAACATGGGAAAAATCTAACTCAAGCCTCTGCAAGCACAAAAGGAGGCAGCCAAGAAACCTGCTCGCCTCTGAACAATCCCTCATCAGTGAACGTATATATGGTTAGGGGTGATGCTTTCATATCGACTAGAGCGCACGATTATAGTAAACCAAGCGCTTCTAAGAAGGGTAAAGAAGTTGACCTCCCATATCTTCCTCTACGGATTGAGAAGACGTTGGGAGAAAAAATCACATGCATTCCAAAATGTGCATTTAAAAAAGCTTCTCATAACCCAAATGCAAGGGCCGCCCAGAACTACTCTGTGGTGGAGGATTTATCACAAACCCCTTGTGCGATGTCTTCTTTGGAGGTCCTCCAAAGTTTCCCTTCTTAGAGAAAAGCCTTGTTAACCACTTTGGGCTCTACTGAGACTTGTAATCTGGGTACCATCATGTTAGATACAACCAACTTAAAACCTCGTTTGCCTTACCATGTAACATTTCAGATAGTAGTGTCTTACCCCATGAAAACTTTTACATGGAATATCTTCTGCATGGTGGTCAACGAGGGCGCCTCTACATGTGTTATCTCGTTGGCATGTTGGAAGTCCATTGGCCAACCTGTTTTGTCTACATCACCTACTCTCCTCACTGCTTTCGACGGTCATTCGTTCCGACCACATGGCATAGTTCCTTCTTTCCCCATGCAGTTAGGAGGGAAAACCATGTGTGTTGAAGTAGAGGTATTCGATGCTCCCCTCGACTATAACCTCTTGTTAGGAAGTAGTTGGACTTATGCTATGCAAGTTATGGTTGCTACAGTTTTTCGGGTCTTGTTGTTTCCACACGAGGGTCGGATAGTGACCATTGATCAATTGTCCTTCTCCAGACCTGACCCAGCTTTGGGGGAATCCATGGTCCCGATGATTGATAATCCTCAACCAGGTGTCATTAACGTAGAAGTTGTTTTATGCCCATCCTTGATGGGTACCTTCGATTACCCACCTCCTCACGGTGATATCAAATTTATATCTAATCACCATAAAGTTGACATTTTTCAAGTTTCGTCGTTCCGCACGACTTACTTCGAGGATCCATGGATTCTTCCTTCCCCATCGGCCATGATAGATGAGACAGGGCACCCAGGCATGTCCATGCCCTTGTCTACCGCTAAAGTAGTGTACTCTTTAGTCCAGCAAGCTTTAGCTAACACTGATATGACTCCTGCACAAGAGTTAGATCCACTTCTAGAGCCTATTTGGGCTTAGGGTTCTCTCGCTAACATCGATTTGTTAGACTTCGTCTTTCCTTCTGATGAAGTTGTAATCGAAGAAATGACTAGTCTGAACAAACCTTGGGAAGATCTTCATCAAAGATCATATTTTCTCCCAGAGTTAAGCCGCATCAAAGCAGGAGAATTCACCATGACTATGACGGAAGATCAGCCATGTCTTATTAATCTCTTAGCCACACATGAAATTTATGTTGAGGGAAATATGGCAACTGTCGTTGAAACTATACTAATCAACATCTCCCGAAACCCTGGCATCATGGAGAACATCTTCTTCGGAGCGGATTTCTCCCCCGAAGAGATTCAAATCTACACAGATCTTTTCAAATAATTCCGCGACATTTTTTCCTAGTCTTATGAGGAAATGCTAGGTATCGATCCAAAAATAGTTGAACATGAAATCACAACATATCCTGATGCCAAGCCTGTTCGACAGAAACTTCGTCCAGTTAATCTCAAGAAAGCAGCAGCCATCAAGATTAAGGTTGAGAAATTGCTAAAGGTAGGTTTTATCTATCCTATCCATTTGACTCAATGGGTGTCAAACCCTGTGTTGGTCAATAAAAAACAAGGCACGATTCGTGTATGTATTGATTTCCATGATTTGAACAAGGCATGTTCCAAAGATAATTTTACAACACCATTCATCGACTAGATCATTGATGAATGTGCTGGTTGCGAAGCCTTTTCTTTCATGGACGGTTTTTCGGGATATAATCAAATCCAAATCAAACCCAAAGACCAACACAAAACGACATTCATTTGTCCGTGGGGTACATTCACATATCGTAAGATGCCTTTTGGCCTTAAAAATGTTGGAGCCACATTCCAATGGGCCATGTCTTTTGCTTTTCATGACCTCAAGTATATAGTCGAGGCCTACCTAGATGATTTAGCATCCCAATCTCGCAAGAGAACGGATCATCCCACACACCTTAGACTAATCTTCGAATGTTGTCGCTACTTTAGGATTCGCTTGAATCCAAACAAGTGCAACTTCTGCGTAACGTTAAGACATTTGTTAGGTTTCATCGTATCAACAACAGGGATCATGGTCAATCCTCTCAAGGTGGAGGCAATAATCCAGTTGCCCCCCCCACGCACAATCCTTCAACTTCAGAGTCTACAAGGCAAGGTGAACTTTTTACGACGCTTCATTGCCAACTATGCCAAAATCACCAAGGGATTTATGCGCTTACTGAAGAAAGACATTCCTTTTTACTGGGATGATGCCACTCAATTCTCTTTTGACGCATTAAAACATGCCCTCACAACTGCACCTCTGCTATGGCCACCTAACTATAACAAGTATTTCTTATTATATCTGGCTTCCACAGAGTCAACCATTGGCTTGGTTTTATTTCAGGAAGATGATTTGTTCTCAAAATACGTGATCTATTACCTGATTCGAGGCCTCGTAGGACCGGAACTCAATTATTCTCATATCGAAAAACTTGCGTTGGCGGTAGTTCATGCCGTTCAACGGTTCCATCATTATGTTCTGTTTCGCAAGACCACCGTCATTGTTGTCGTGAATCCATTCCAATACATGTTGACATGATGGGTTATAGGCAGAAAAATCAGTAGATGGATAGTCATCCTCCAGGAATTTGACTTAGACTTCATTTCAGCGAAGTCCAAAAAGTCTTTGGTCTTCGCAGAGCTTATTTCAGAACTTTCGGTTGAGTCAGGTGACGTTGTGCCTGAAGAATCTCCTATCCGGGGAGATATGTTTTTGATCACATCTTCAGATCCCTGGTACGGAGATATACTTATCTATCTCCAGACTTTGAAGTGCCCCACTTCTTCTTCTCGTGATGAGCGTAGGCGTATACACCATCAGGTTAAGAATTATCTCATACGCAATGATACATTGTATCGAAGAGGTGTAGATTGCATCTTATGTCGATGTCTCACACATGAGGAGGCAGTTATCGTGCTCAACAATTACCATACCAGAGCTTGTGGCGGTCATTTTTCTGGGTTGGCAACAACCCAAAATATTCTATGAGCATGTTACTTCTGGCTGACACTTATCAAATATTGTATAGAATCGGTCAAGAAGTGTCACCCGTGCCAAATCTTCTCTCGGAAGATGAGGGCACATCCCGCTACCATGTTTCATGTCATCATAGTTGGTCCCTTCACCAAGTGGGGGATTGATTACACTACTTGCAACCCCCCTTCAGCAAGGGGGCACCGCTATATCATCATAGTTGTAGACTACTTCACGAAGTGGTTCGAAGCTATGCCAACGTTTAAAGATGATGGAGAGACTACAACTCTCTTCTTATTCAACTAGATCATAGCAAGGTTCGGCGTCCCGAGAGAGATTCTTACTGACCATGGCAGTCACTTTCAAAACCAAATGATGACTGAATTAACATCAAATATTGGGTTACGGCAAGAGAATTCATCACCCTACTACCCCCAAGTGAATGGGAAAGTGGAAGTTGTAAACAAAACTCTTAAGACTATTCTACAACAAACTATCAACTCATCCAAGTCAAATTGGCATTTGATGTTATACTCGGCATTATGGGCTTATCGAACATCTGTTAATACTGCAACCGGTTTCTCACCTTTTCAACTCGTTTACGGGTTGGAGGTAGTCTTGCCCATCGAATGTCAAATCCCATATCTAAAATTGACAGTACAATTATTTCCAGACACTTCCCCACTTGAAGAACAGTTAGTACACCTTGAGCAGCATCGTGATGTGGCCCTGGCCAATGAGGCTGACAAACATAAGGGCAAGTGTTAGTATGATAGGTTCATCCGTCCTTGGATTTTCTCTGAAGGCGACCTTGTCCTGGTCTATGACCAAGATAAGGACCCCCTGGGGGCAGGAAAATTCAAACCCATGTGGTTCAAACCCTTCATCATAAAAGAGGTATTAAAAAAGGGTGCTTATCATTTGGTTGATTTTTAAGGGAATGCTTTGGCGGAGACTAGAAATGGGCTCTACCTCAAGAAGTATTACTCATAGGCAGGTCACTATGGGTAAATTTTTGTAACATATGTATATTCTTTGTACTATTACTTTTTAGTTTCTTTTAAGTGTTATGGACGTGTCATTGATGTTATATTTTGTCAATATAGCAGATGTCAAGAGATTTTGAGGTGTTCATTGGGTATGCAGATGGTGCTAGTCGGCACACTCGGAGGCTTGCCTCCGTAGCTTGGGTAATATTTACACCTCAGGACCAGTTGTTATCTTCTAGAGGTATATGCTTAGGTGACACCACAAATAATGTCACCGAGTATAGTGCAGTTATTGAGTTGCTTCGTGACGCCTTGCCATTGGGTATCTCTCATCTCTGGGTCTATCTCGACGCTCAACTAGTTGTGTCTCAGCTAAACAGAGTATACCGGGTTCATGATCCAGCCTTACACCGATGATTCCTTAGGGTACGTCTCTTAGAATGAAACTTTGATTATATTACATATTTTCATGTTCCTAGGAGATTAAACCAAATTACAGATACTCTAGCTAATCATATTTTAGATTGGCATCTTGCACACATATGAAAGAACATTGACATAAGCATGTAAATACATTTTTGCACACATGATCCATAAGACACAAAAGATCAAAAAAACACATATAACATCATAAAATAACCAGAGTACATAGATGGACACAAGCGCCTCAAAAATGGGACTAATAACGAGTCACAGGGCTTATGCCCTCAAAACATATATACAAGTAGTGCTCGTGGCACGTAAAAATTCTAAATAGGTTCAGGGCCTATGGGCCCTGTTATAATAGTCCACAGCATGGGCTAAACGCCTAAACAATCGGACCCATGTCCGAGGTGCCCCCACTACATGAGGCTCCATGGATGGTGGCAGGTCCTCTATCTCTACCATCGGGGTTGTGCGAGTGAGTGCAGTGAAGTTCCGCTCAACTCGTCTAAGGACCCTCTCAGCCTCCCTGACTGGGAGGTTCCCTGCTAATGCTGGTCCCCCAGCGGCGACAGCTGGGGATTCTGGTCGAGGACGATGCCTATTCCGTGCATAATCGGCAGGTCGCACAGGTCCCACATCTACATGCAACAAACGTATATCCGTAAAATACTCTAGCATATAAAAAAAAAATGATATATATAACAAAAACGACATAAAAATTACATATACAAACAAAAAAAAACTACAAAGGTGGAGACTTACCCATCTCCCCTCGCTCCTCACTAGGAGGCACGGGTATCTCAGGATCTCTAGAAAAGTCTATTCGTGCATATGGGTAATCCTTGATCATAGGGATCTGTCGTGACAACCACGCAAAAAAAGGCGTCATCGAAGGACTCATTGGTCCTTCCACCACCCTGTTGTGGCAGTAATACTTCCCATCTACATATAGTAGGAAAAGAGGCCTGATGTCCTCGTACAACTTCCTGAGGACTAAAGCTCGGAAATCTCTCAAAGAAAAATGAACACAAAATCGTCCCGAACCCGAAGTTCCTCTATGTTCGCTGTCAGCAATCTGTCAATTGCCTCTTCATACACTCAAGTAGTGTGGTACTCCAGTCAAAAATCTGTGCATTCAAGCACTGGATAACACAGTTCATCTGTGTGTGAGACGCTTGATGCAAGGTTGTTGAACCGGTAATCCACCCAATAAGTAATAATATCGCCTGCAGCGATAGGTTAGTGATCTTACTGATGGGCACCTGGGAGCTCAAACGGTTAGTCCCAGCTTCACAGTGCAGGGCTATCAAGTCCGCTATATTAAGCGGCCCCACTGGAAACGTCCTAAAATTAACCGGTTCCCCTCTCCTTGAGAGGTCAGTCAAAAAATGGATATCCTCGATGGTAGGCACCAGTGATTTCCCCTCTAGCATAAAGGCCTCTGCATCAGGGTGCCAATAGTCAATCAAGGCATTCAGTAGCCTCGGTTGCGCTCACATATATGGACACAGGAAGAACTTACGAAAACCACATTACATCAATACGGCCATGACATTCGGATCTCCCGCAAACAACTCACTAATTGCCTCATGCTCCCTTTCCCTCCAGTGGACATACATCCTGCCAACACAACAAAGTTCAGGAGGTTTAGTAAGGGATATTTTGGTTCTTTTTTCTATAAAAAGGGGGGTCCATGCGTGTTGTCTAAGTGATAGTCACATGTACATGTGGGTAGGTTTTACTCTTCCCAAGTGTACATGTGGTCTTTCCAGAGACAACCCGCGTGGACCTAGGGCCGACCTTTTAAAGGTCGACGCCCACCCAAAAAACAAACTTAAAAGCAAAATTGAAGAATTGAATAGCTATATAGGGGAGTTTGTACTTACTTGGTCCAAGTGGAAGTTTGTTTCATCCACTGTAGCTCCCGAAATCACCATTTTTAGCAAAGGGGGTCTTTTGGCTCCAGAGTCAATTTCCAAATCAACAATGGTGATAATGAGCTGGCAGCTTCTATTTATAAACTTTTTGGCCTCTTTTTGTCACTTTTTTGGCCTCCCTTATCATTTTATTTATACCAAAAACCATTTAGAGTGATTCAGGAGTTATATGGGAGGGATTTGATCGGGTATTGGGACACTTGTTTTTGAGTTTTGAGAAAATTTTGATGGTCCATGAATATTTTTCCAAGAATCAACTTGAGCATATAGGTTAGGTTACTACCCCAACTTTTGTGTCTTGTTGTATTTTTCCTCTGCCATAGGATCGATCCCATCAGGTTGTAACATGGAACCATCATATCTTCTTTAGAAGTGTTGCAACTTGGCGGTAGATCTTACCAGAACATGGATTCCCTAGGTAGGTCCTGGTTGCATTATGGTGTCCATGCCGTCTCTAAAACACTGTAGGCTCGGGAGTCCTTATAGTCTTTCCTGAATATGAGTTTGAGCCTCATTTGCATGATTCTTCTTCGCTCTTGATCTCACCCTCGGGACTCCCAAAAAACTCATAGTTCTTCTTTTAAGCCCTTTCCAGACCCTCTAAACATGAAAAAATTTTCGAGCGATCTTGTGTCCTTTCATGCTCGTTAAACTGAAATTTGAAGTCACGTCTGTCCGGCTGTAGTTTACCCCTTTTTTTATCTGGACGGTCAACTGTACGAACAAAGGTATACTCTATATAACTTTCGTTCTTTAGAATAGTACTCTTAGTTATAATTTTATCCCCTTTTTAGGCCTGAGGGACTAAACTTACGAAAAAGAAACCCCCACGGAGTCCATAGTTATGCTCTTTTCAGACTCCCTAAAATTGAAAAGATTGCCAAGTGACCTTATTCTTTCACACTCGTTAAATTGGTCCAGAAGAATATTCCTGACGGAGTCCATAGTTAATCTTTTTTCAGACTCCTTAAAAATGGAAAAATAGCTGAGTGATCTTGTCCTTGTCACACTCGTTAAAATGGTTTTGAATCGACGTCTAATCGGTGCTAGTTTACCCCTTTTTCGAGCCGACTAGACTATCTTCGAAAAAGGTACCCCAATGGAGTCTTCTTTTATTCTTTTTCAGACTCTCTAAATATGAAAAACCATCGAGCTTACCTTCTTTGGGCTCGTTAAACTTACATCGAAGGATGTTACCATTGTGTGCTTTGTTAACCGCGTTTTCATACCTTATACACCAGCCTTGTAATAGTTTGCTTTTGCGTCTTAACACCTTTGGCCTTAGGAGGATTTTTCTCAAGTGTCTTTCTCCTAGAACATCAGTCTTGTCCTTGTGCCTTGAACTTGTATGTTTGCAACACTCGTTCCTCCTTTGTAACATAATATTCCTTTATTATTTTTCCACAATTATTGAAAAGAACAAAAAAAAAAAAATATACCCCAAAAAGAGGAAGGGAAAATTATTTTCTTTATTGGAAGCACAATGAGTCGCCCTTGGATAAAGCACATATGTCTGTTTGTTCATCAGACTATGGGATGTAGTACAACCTTAGGAAGCTTATCTCGCTATATAGAGTTGTGTCCTCCACCATTTGGTTATCCTTCCAAACATATGGAGAGTTAGTGTTGCCTCCTGCTTCGTAGACTTATGATTAACATACATGCTGCCTGAGTCTCATCATTTTTCGTGCTATTGTCCAAGGGAAGTTTTTCACTAAGCCTGAGTCAGCCCCTCTGCAATATGTCTCTTGTCTGCATACCTAGCCATCCTGAACATCCAATCAAGTCTTTGTTCGAAATCATTGAAGCCTTCAGTCCAATCATCAAGATTATCAAGTCCATGACCGACGAGCCGTCGAAGACCTCTAGGTAGTGCAGTCATACACTCATATTACACTCCTACCCGAGTTTTGAATATTTTGAGGTTGTTGCTAGAGCTCTGAAGATCTCATCTCCAGCCATCAGGCCGAATCAACTTCTAGAAGATGGATACTCTATATGTATATCTTTCTGATTTCGAGATGTAGCTTCGTTGTGTATTGTTCGTGGCTACTCTTTATAGTTATTTGGCATGGATCTACAGTGTATTTGATTGGTAGCCATGGTTCTATTTTATCCCGAGCATGGGTATGCCCGCCTCGGTGAGACATTTGTTATTTTGCAGATGACACCTCCCGGTTCCTGATCCTTGGGCTCAATCATTCGTCACATCAGTAAAGATTGGTAATGTATTTTGGCCATTAGATGCTCTTCTGACCTCACACATTAGGGGGCATCTATTATAACCCTAAACTGCACCACACATGCTTACCTGGCATTAGGCCAACTCATATCCCTTCTTTGCCAAAACACTATTGAACAACTCTTTGAAAATCCTCTTGAATAAAGGCCCATGCACTCTAAGCCATTACTACACACGTGTACATGCTGGCTGACCCAAAACAGCCCGTGTGGACCGAGAAAAGCATGAAAAAGGGAAAGTTGCCAACGGAACAAAAAGATATGGGTGAGTTAACTGAAACTCCCGGCCATGCATGGTCGAGGGTTCATCCAAATACCTAGCTCCTTTTAGCCTATAAAAGAAGGGGTAGGGGTCCCATTTGGAAGGAGGAAAAATATAGCAAAGAAACTCTTCCCATTTACATATTCCCATTGTCCCAACCCTTTAGCCTTTCCTTGTGCCAAAGGAGATTCAAAGAAAAATAGTTGAAGGACAAAAGAAGAGGATCCCAGGATCAGGTTCAAGGAGTGGTGGTCGGTCTCAACTTTTGTAAGTTGACTCATTCTAAGTCATAAAGAAAATTATTTTCACGTCCCTATTCATGAACTGTTTATAGTTTGATCAATATATGTTTGGATTTCTAACCCGCTAGTATATAAGTAGTATGCATGCATAGTTGTTGCTCGTCTTGAATGCAGGTTAGCTTTGGAAGGAGTATTGCGAACAACTAATCAAGCACAACAGACGATCGACACCAAACGCTGGTAACAAGGTAGGTTGATATTTCCATGCATTTACTAAGAAAAGGGGATTTAAATCTAGGGATGAAGGTAGAAATTATTTTCTATTCGGTCATATTTGCATGCAAAGTCTGAACTCTATTTGCTATTCCGTAGGGTGTTTTTCCCTAACAATAGCTATGTCCCATCATATTGATGGGATTTAGGCATTAATAAATACATAGAGAGAAGCAAGTGTCAAAGTAGAAGAAGATGAGGCCAAGGTTATTTTATTAAAAATTTTGCTTCCAAATACAGTGACATTGTATTTACATGATAATATTTCATCAAAAATTTTAGAGACAATGATTTCAACCCTTATTGTAATGTATCTAGGGAGGATAATATGAGGTAATTGGTGAATTACCCAAAGGTATAATGAATATAATGTGACTATAATCATGAAATAGATCCACTTGGTAGTTGACGTAGTTGATGGTTAATAAATAATTCCACTAGGTAGTTAAGAGAAAATAATATAATAATAAGGGGTAGTTGGCATAGACCCCTAGGAATACTCATGAGAAGAATAAATACACATGAGTATCATTGTATTGGATATGTTGGATGTATTACTTGTAGAAAGAATGGCTTGTGGATTGATTCCTTCCATTATGAGTAATTGATGGTGTTGTCCTAACATAAGGGTTCTTCCCTATATTCTTGTGTTATTTATAGTATGAATGCATTTGATATTTCTAGAGTTTAAGGGTTTATTTATGAATATTGGAGATATATTCTCTCTTATATCTATCAAATTTTATTATAAGTGGTATCAAAGTTCCTTCTTGGGCACAAAGTGGAAGAAATTGTATTTCATTTTGCATATTTTTCAAAAGAAAAAAAAATGATAGCATTCAGATCAATTTTCTAAAACTTTATGTGCAGAATTTGAAGAAAATAGTCGTATATATGAATTCCTCTCGAAAAAATACCCAAGTTCAAAAAAAATATCCAAATCGAACTCTAGGAAGTGGAGTTATCACTAATTTAAAATTAGTGGTTTTAGGATTTTTCCAGTCACGGCCACACAATTTGCAGATTGAATATCTTTTGATAGAGTGTGCAGATTTCATTCAAACCAATGCTAGTAGTTGCAGAGCGGTTGTGTAATTTCCTAATTGTGTTCATAATAGATAATCAAGGAAGTATCGCAAAATTTATGATATTTTCACATTAACTACCTCAAACCCTATCTACATAAAAGAGCTATATTGAAAAGTAAGTGGCTTTCTAAAAACCCTAGTTCTATTTTTGGGTTTTCAAAAGAAAAATGTATTTTACAAGGAAAGATGATGGTCTATTGAAGAATTCATTAAAGAGACAAAGTCCTCTTGGACAATTCTTTCGAAAATTTGGCTCCTGATTTATTCAACAAACAATGTTTCCATATAGTGGAAGTTGTTTAACCATGACAAGATGAAGGTACTTTGAGATAAAGAATATGAAAAAAAAAAATTGAGACATATGGTCGCATGTTGGTAAGAAGGATAAAGAGAGAAACAAAGGTTTATTTTCATGCACAAAATTCCTATTATAATTTAATGGATATATTCAATAGAAAAATGGTATTATTTCTATAAACCCTAGTAGCAATCATAATTTCATCAATGTTAATTTGGCTAAAAGACTGCAAGTTCCGGAAAAGAATATTCAAAGAACAAAGGTAGAGGGTGAAAATGTTTAAATTTTTACAAATTTAAAGATTACCATAGATAAATATGTGTTTCATTCATATTTTAATGTTATAGATATGGATGATGTGGATGTTTTTGGGATATCCTTCGATGGACTCAGTTGGAAAAGTTAATATTAATGTACAAGATACATTTTTGACAATGTAGTACAAGAAAAAGAAAATTAAATTGTAGGGTATTACTAATTAAGAAAGGCCCAAGGGAGAACATGAAGAAGTGCTTGATGAGAAATTAATTACAGTATCTACAGACACATCAAATAAAGAGTATTAGGTTGAATAAGAAGAAGAAGATACATAAGAACATGAAAACAAATCCCTAGGAAAAGCATAAAATGGAAGAAGAAGATAAGGAGTTGAATGACTCAAAGGAACCACATATTGAAGAGTCAAATACAAAAGAATCAATAGCTAAGTTTGTTGTGTATCAAAACCCAAACCACCTAGAGAAACAACATTCATCAAGGCAAGGGAATGAGCATCAACAAACTTACTATGAATCTACATGAAACCAAAAAGGAAACTAGTATGGAGGCACATGGATGATTAAAAGAAATGCATGGAAATATCAAAGTAGCATAGCGAAGACATGGAACCCATGGAGAAAACAGAAACAAAATCAAAGAGGAAATGATAGATAGATAGATTCTCACATGTCTGCTTTTCACTAGGATGGATATATGCTTCTGCATGGTAGTACTTGACTGCATTTCTTAATAGGTCATATTATATGGATTTCTCTCATGTTTCAAGGAAGAAACATGTGAAGAGGGATGGAATGGAATGTACCTAGGGAATACAATATGGGTATCTAGAGATATACCCATGATGATAATGAATGTAATGTGGCCATATTTATGAAATAGGCCCACTTGATAGTTGATGGGTAATAAATAGGTTCACTAAGTAGTTAAGATGAAATAATATAATAATAAGGGATAGTTGGCATAGAACCCTAGTAATACTCATGAAAAGTATAAATGCACATGAGTATCATTTCATTTAATATGTCGAATGTATTTTTTGTAGCAAGCATGGATTGTGGAGTGATTCCTTCCATAAGGAGTAATTGGTGGTGTTACCCTACAGGGTTCTTATTTATATTATTGTTGATGTGTATGGTGTGAATGCATTTGATATTTTTGAAGTTTAAGCATTTATTTATGAAGATAATGGCTATATTCTCTTTTATATCTATCAAGGTTTACTACACTTATGGCCAGAAAGAATGTTGGGTATATCATTTTGTTGGATATGTTGGATGTATTTTTTATAGCAAGCATGGTTTGTAGAGTGATTCCTTCAATAAGGATTAATTAATGGTGTCACCCTACCTTAAGGGTTCTTCTCTATATTTTTTTGTTATTTATGGCGTGAATGCATTGGATGTTTTTAAGTTTAAGGGTTTATTTCTAAATATAAGGGTAATATTATATATTATATATATCAAGGTCTACTACACTTATGGCAAGGAAAAATGTTACTCATATGATGAAAAATATGAAGAAAACAACTTCTATAGAAAAGGAAAAATAAAATGAGATAGTAGAGTAAGAAATGGAAGAAATTGTTATTATTGTGGAAAACTAGGTCATAGAACATGGGAGTGTAAAATCCAGCAAATGTTGTACTCAAAAACAAAACAAGAAACACTAAAAGAAGTTACATGGCCTAGAATTGAGAAGAAAATGAACCAAGGAAGGAAGAAGATGATTTATTCCAAGCAACATCTAAAAAAGACATGTTTTTAATCAATAACTTAGATTTCTAGTAGTGTACAGGAGTTGAGTTCTCCACATATCAAGATAAATTATATCTCACTTCATTATCTTCCATCTCGCTTCATAAAAAAAATTAGGTGGTTCTTGCATCGGTGAGAAGAGATGGTAACAAGGTCATTAAGGTGGATTCCTACTTCAAAAACTAAGAGTTGGAAATATGGTTATTTAGGTGGATATCAGTGAATTCATCCTTCGAATTGGAGGAGATGGAATTTCATTGGACCACCAACATAAGTCCCAAAATATAGAAATATCATACGCTGAAAATAAAATAGTTTTTTGTGTTAATCATCTTTATAAGTTTTTAATTTTTTTTATGTAACCTAAGGTAATAGTTAAAACTTGAATTTCCATGTTAGGTGGGGGGTGTTGGAGTGTTAACACTCCAATATTTTGGTTTAATGTAATAAAGTCACAATATGTTGAAGTGACATTGAAAAGAGATATTAATCAATGTCATTAGTTAAAAATGGTTATATGAGGTAGGTACAATAAACCACCTCATGAATAAACATGTAAGGGGATCTCCCTTATTGTATACAATGAGTTTTTAAATAGAAAAATTATTATTTTTTCTTTCATATATTGTAAATATCGTTAGAATTTAAACAAATAAAAATGGATGACGATATTAATATGGTTGTCTATGGGTCCCTGCGGCATAGGACAGTCGGTGACGGAGTGTGTTGTTAAGACACTCTGTGATGTTAAATTCATTGGTTTGAAACCTGCGGGGACAAAAAAATCCATCCATGTTAAGGGTTGGTGTGGCTGAGCCCGGATGCGATCCCTAAGTCGCGATTTCTCAATCAACAGGTTAGTCCCACAGGTCACAGACAAAATAGAAAACAAAAAAAATATGGTTGTCTATGGATTCCTTGAATAGGTTTTTGAAGATAATATATGGATCCTTGCACCTTTAATATAAAAATCCTTGCATATTGTTGAGGAACATATATGAATTATCTTACTCAAGAATTTTTTAATCTTACCTGGCTAAGACAAGATAGTAGGAAATATCACCCTATTTTTTATAGTCTCAAAAATATTTTCCCAATCCACAAGTATTAATTACAAGGGTTTAGTCTGATTTTTCTTATGAAAATAATATTACAAAATAACATAAAAAATTTATATAAGTTTATGAAAAATATACAGATTACAAAAATTAAATGTGGAGATCAAAAAGAAAAATTAACGAAGTCATCGATACACACAAATGAGATAGAATAACAATGTGTTTTGTTTCATTCCAAGAAATCAAAAGTGTTTTTCTCTTTACAAAACCCTTGTGAGGGCATGGACCAAAGTCCAATTTAGATATCCCCGATGAAAACCATACAAAAGGACTCTGGAAAAAAAGTAAAAACTGAGATTTATAATATGGATTAGCTTGCCACAAACTGTTGTCGATTTGACTCTGTGCAATATCCTTTATCAAATAATAAACTTAATCCATAAACATATAAGTATACACAGACTATCAAAGATAGATCAACACCTCTAAAACAAAAATCTGAATGATTTGGTTCAATTCTAAACCTTGTTGTCTACAATAGTACCCTATTGTCAAAAAGAGAATTAGGATTTGAATGAACTCAAGAATGAATGAAAACAGAAACTATCTCATGAAAACAAAAGATAAAACCTTAGTATTTCTCTCTCCTTCTATTCTCCCTTGTTTCCTCTTTTCATTTAGCTTTTATTCCTTCTAAATAAGTTGAAGTAGTTCAATTACTTTCTTTAGTTAAGTTAGTTTAACTTAACTAATTCAGTTTAGGAGAAATAATAATAATAATAATAATAATAATAGTTAAGGGTATTTATTTAATAATAACTAGGTAGGTGGGACCCCTTGTGACTCCCTTCTTTATTCTTTTCAATTTATAAAATAAAACACAATTGGATAATCATTTAAACACATGCCACCTTGTAACTCCCTTAAATACCTTCAAAATTTGAATATTTAAATATCAGAAATAATTCAAATCATATCCAAAAATATGCAAATATCCACATTATCCCAAAAACATAGCTTGTTGTCCAAAACTTTATGCAGAACACTGTCTTCAACAACTCAATCATAAAAACACATAAATTAAAATCCATACTTGTCACTCTGAGAGAAAATATTTCTTTTATCACTGATGTTCCCCTTTGACTTCCCTGGAGTAGCCTCAGGTTGATTTGAACCTTGAGGTTGTATCTCACTAATAACATGAGAACAATAATCCTTTAGATGCATATGGGAGGACACTGATTTTGAAGAGTCATTTGAAGGAGAGGATGGAGAGGCAACAATTTTGCCTTTATCTTGCACATGGAGGAAATAATTTTTAATCCTTTTACTAGCATGAGAGGGTTGAACAGGTGAATGCATAGGGGAAATTTGAACATTAGGATTTATAGGTGGTGGAAGAGGTAATGACAAATTGGATCAGCCACGATGGTGAGAGACTTTTGGTTGCATGGAAACACGAGGAGGAACATGAATACCAGGGATATTTTGCAGTTGAAAGGGAGGTCTCTCTAGTTGGGGTTGTACTATCCATTTCCCAATCTATTTGAAGAACCCAACCTGGAACATCTAGTTTAATTCCTGGGGGTCAGTATCAAAATTAATGGAGAATCTAGGCCTTCTAGGCCCTCTGTTCCAATTACCTCTTCCTCTATTATTTCTTCCATGTCTTCCCGTACTGAAGAAACTCATCTTGTATGCAGCAATTCATCAGTAACTAGCCCTTAACATACCATACATGACATTTTTCTTGCATGAAACAATTTTTGTCTTAGGAATTGACACAAGACCCATGCAAATCCATCCATAAGAAATCATTTAATGATTTCCAAGTGAGAAGGGAATGAATAGGGTTCATGGGACATCTAGAGGGAGTGTAATGAGTGAAAAAATGATATAATGAGAGGGGAAAAATACACGAGTACTGCTCAACAATTAATAAAATAATTTAACTGTGAAATCAAATACCAAAAATATCAGTTACCAATCATTACTGTGTCATATCCTTTGTCATTTTTATACATAGTTTTTTAATTTATTTTATATAATAGGTCTTGTTAAAATGAAATTGGGATTATGTGGTGTGAACCCCTCCCCCTTCTCCTCCAGGGCTGTGAGACCTCCTGGTCTAGGATCATTTGAACACCTGAGTTGGATTGACTCTTCGGCTCCCTGATGGATCTCGACAAAATCTATTGCAGGTCCTTATTCCTCCAATGTACGAGTCCACTTAACCCTTCAAACAAAGCTGGCAGTGGCACTTAGCTCTTCCTGTCAGGCCCCTTCTATCATGTGACCTCGGGCTGTGTCCCGGGCTCAACTACCCAAAGAACTTCAAACTTTGGGCTTTGCCTCTTTCCACGATAGCCAACTCTTACATTCTTGAGCTCCCAATCAGTGAACTCAAACGCATGAGGATAAACGGTCCCCATCCCTCCTTATGATCAACAGTTGTGATCTCTTCTGGAATCCGGCCTTCGGGAGTCTATCTATATTCCCTGATATCTCTCGGAGTACTACTCCTATGAAATGTGCAGATCGCTTCCACGTGTCCTCTCCAAATCCAACAGTCCAAGTCCAATCACTCTTCACGACTTCGTGAATATATCTATTTCCTCTTAGAAAACATCTCAGAGCTCCTAATCATAGATCTCCCTATCTTCTTCCACCTATCTCCTCCCAACGATGGACGATTTTATGGTCTTCAAGACTTCGGCAAGTCCTCGACCTCCTTGCACACTTAGCACAATTTATTCTCGAGACTTAGACTTTTCTCGATCTTCTTCTACACCCCTTGCAGAGTTCTACGCAACTTCTTCTATGACTTTGCTCGGCTTGAAAACCTTCAAGGTTCCCAGTTCCTCTGCTTCCTTTAGTGTAATTTTGAATGCCCTCCTAGAAACTTAACACCCTTCCTCATGAGCTTGTAAGGTAAAATTGCAGTCTCCTCGGTGCACTCATTGCGCTTGTCTAAGCCTTTCGACAGCTTCTCCCTTAGCCTTTCTAGAAGTCTTAAGGCATATCCTTTCCTTTGTCGATGCACTCTTGAAAAGCCTTCCTTCCTCAGGATGTTCAGAAACCATGGGATTCTCTTAAGTATTCCAACATTTCAGAATGTGTTGCTTGAGTATGCTCTCATACTTTCTCTATGCCCTCCTAGAAGAGTGTTACTGATTATTTAGTAACTTTTTGTTGTGTTTCCTCCTACAAAGTCTTTCTTTCCAAGGTACCCAACCACCTTGAAATTTCTTCCCGAGTCTGTGAATTATCATGGTGTGACCTCCTGGAAGCTTCTCTTCTGACTCGACTGAGTTTAGATATGCACTCCTTGCGTCATCTCACAGAGTCTCATATCTATGTTGTGCACTCCTTGCACTTAGCCTTGAGAAATAGACTTAATCCAACACACTCACAGACGAAATATTATATCTCTATCCCTACAGACAATTTATAACATACATCTATAGCTCAAATGCATACGAATGACATTCATAACAAAACATCCATTACACAGAAATTGATAAACAGAAAAATTGTTACTTTCTATTAATGGTGGAATGTCCATTAAAACATATGAGTTCGTACTACAATTGAGTTTCATCTCTTCCTGAACTATCTATCTTCTACACCTGATGCCTACTCTATTGTAAACAATACAAGAGGGGCTCGACGAGCTTCCCTCCAAGATAAGCTAGTGGTGTCTAATCACCATTCAAACACCTGTCTAATGGGTAGATTACAATGATGGAAATATGATCCAAATCAGATGCATATCCCTCCTAATCGCGACCTTATCTCCATCTTGTGCGGAGGCACAATTTTGGCTCTTCCAACCTGTCAGCATTAATTGTCTTGATCACACTTGAGATTTTTGAAAGAAAAATGAGAGGGTGATGCCTCTCCCCTCCTTGAATGCACACCACTCATGCTAATCAGATGGCGTGTGCTGAGGTAGAGTGATGCTCCTGCATCATACTCCACATCTACGAAAATTCATGAGCTCTTGGTCATGAGCTTCACAGCTCTGTTGAAACCCTCATGGATCCCAAAATTTCTTCTGAAGTTGTCCTTCTACTCCTCTTTGTTCATGTTGTTGCATCTGCATATTCCCTACTACTTGTGCAAGTTCCTTTATGTTCAAATTCTCCTTGTTGACCGCTTCTTCTGTTGACCTCAACATCAACCTCCATATCTCCTTTATGGCTTCTTCCAGCTGCTTCATCGGTTGGTTCGGCTTGTGCAGTCTGATCGGCTACAAATTTTCAGGTCTCTCCATGGGTGTGTCATATTGATATCTCATGCATCTTTCATCCCTTGTGACTCTAATTGTCCACTCTACTGTAGAATCCAATTTTGTAGTCTCACCATTGAACTATTGTTCAGCTACCTCTTCTGACAGATGAACTCCTGTCAGTTCTTCATTTGGTTCCATTCCAACTTTATCCAGCTACAACTCATGCTATTATGTCTCCTCTGGCATAGCTATATCATGCCAGCCACCTTCTGGTTCCATACTTTCCAACCAATCCTCCAGTGCCTTTAACGCCTTCTCCCACTGAGTGAGTAACTCAATTGGGTGCTCCTCTTCTGTTGGGAAAGAATTCAATATATATTCCTCCTCCTCCATGACAATCTCAACTTGTTGTCCTTATGTTTCATCTACAACATTTGTGCTTTCCTCTCCTTGGCTTCTTGGCAGGAATATCTCAACTCCTCCAATGACCAGAACGCACCTCTAATCCTTCTCCTATGTGATGAAAGTTTCCAACTTGTCATCATCTTCATTCACGCGGCTTGCAGCTCCACATGAATATTCATATGGATGAGGCCTTTATTTTTCCTCCTCTCCATCTGTCAACACCCCCTACTGATGTGAAATCTTAGTTGAGCTCATCTCTCCTCCCTTTCCCACTTGGAAATTTGGGATGTCTCTTCTTCCCTCCTCGCAATTTATGAGATCAACTGGCCTCTCTACATTTTCCACCTACAAACCTATGAGACTCCTCCCATATCTCTTTCCCTTTCCATAGGGGTTTTTGACATATCTCAACCACCTCTTCAACACCTATCATTTCCTTCAGGCCAACAACATTCAAACAGGCCACTTAGTTGTCCTTTTCAAAGGCCACTCGTACCTCCAACAAACCTTTGCTTCCTACTACATATTGAATGCTAGCGCCTCCATATTTGCTCAGATTTTGAGCTCTTTGTCCATATCCTCTTTTCTTTTCTGTGGGCAGACTTCTCCTCAACCGCGCTCATGACTTCCAATGACTATATTTATTCACCTTCATCCCACCTGGTTGTTTATCATCTGTTGCACAACTTGCAACACTCTTCATAGAGTATCACACTCTGTCTCCTTTCACCTATTGTCTACAAGAAAATTTCAGGCTCTGACTCTACTGAATGTACCCATATTGTCTCCTTTTTCTTTATCTGTTGTTTACAAGAAAAATTCTGCTCTAATTCCACTTGGTGAGAACCCCACCCCATTCTCCTTTGGCGTAGTGTGACCCCCCGATATAGGATGGTTAGAACACCTGAGTCGGATTCAATATTCGTCTCTCTGCTGGAACGTGACAAATTCTATCACAGGTCCTTCCTCCTCCGAAGTGTGGGTTCACTTAACCCTTCAAAGAATTATGGAAACAACACTTAGATCTATGTGTCAAGCCTCTTCTATCACATGACCTTGATCTGTGTCTCGGGCTCAACTACACAAAGTGATTCAGACTTCAGGATTCACCTCTTTCCATGACAGCCAAATCTTACATGCCCGAGCTCTGAATCGACGAACTCAAATTCTTGAGGATCAACAGTCCTCATCCCTCCTTCTGATTGACGACTGTGATATCTTCTGGACTCTGGACTTTGGGAGTCTCTCGATATTCCTTGATATATCCCGGAGTACTACTCCTCTGAAATGTGCAGATATCTTCCATGCATCCCCTCCAGATCCAATGGTCTATGTCCAATCGCTCTTCACAACTTCACGAAGATCTTTGTTTTCTCTTAGAAAACCTCCCGAAGCTCCTACTCACGGATCTACAGATATTCTTACACCTATCTCCTCCCGACAATGGATGATTTTATGATCTTTGGTACTTCGACAAGTCCTTGACCTCCTTTCACACTTAGTGAAATTTCTTCTTGAGACTTAGATTGTTCTCGATATTCTTCTGCACCCCTTGCATAGTTCTGTGAATTTTCTTGACTTGATAAGCTTCAAGGTTCCCAGTTCCTATGTGTCCTTCAATGGAGTTTCTCGTGCCCTCCTCGAAAATTAACGCCCTTCCTCCTGAGCTTGTAAGGTAAACTTATAGTATCCTTGACACACTCCTTGTGCTCAACTAAGCCTTTTGATGGCTTCTCCCTTAGCCTGTATGGAAGTCTTAAGGCATCGCCTTTCTTTTGTCGATGAAATCTTGCAAAGCCTTCCTTCCTTAGAGTGTTCAACAACCCTAGGATTCTCTTAAGGATTCCAACACTTCAGAATGTGTTTCTCGAGTATGGTCTTGTACTTTATCTATGTCATCCTAGAAGACTGTTACATATTATTTAGTAACTTTGCGTTGTGTTTCCTCCTACACAATCTTTCTTTCCTAGGTACCCAACCACCTTGAAATTTCCTCCTGATTCTATGAATTATCCTGGTGTGCCCTCCTGGAATCTTCTCTTCTTACTTGACTAAGTTCAGATAGGCACTCCTTGCATCGGCTCACAAAGTCTCAACTCTTTTTCGCGCACTCCTTGCACTTATCCTTGAGAACTAGACTTTATCCAACACACTCATAGATAGAATATTATATCTCTATCCCTGCAAATGATTTATAACATACATCTACAGTTCAAATGCATATGAATGACATTCATAACAAAACGTCCATTACACAAAAATTGATAAATAGAAAAACTGTTACTTTCTATTAATGATGGAATGTTCATTACAACATATGAGTCTGGACTACAACTGAGTCTCGGCTCTCCCTAACACTTGGAACTCTGGGGTAATAATTATCCCTTTAATGTGCACAATCATATCATCAAGATAGATATGGATACTAATCAATTCATCCATATTTTTTTGTATAGGTTTTTTAAAAGCGGTACTTTCATAAGGTAAGCCACAAAGTAGGTATTTATCAGTCATGGTACCCCAATTAATTATAAGAGTGGTTTTTTTTATCATATTCTCTATTTCCCTTGATTCGACTATAACCCAAAAAAAATTCAAGTATGTAATGATCCCAAGCCAAATTCTTTCTTGGAATCACTAACTACTACTAATTTATTGAGTTATTAAGTGCATACAAGATTCATCAACACATGGAGATCACAATATATTCAAGATGTAGAAGCACAAGGAAAGATCTGGCCTTTTTATTATGAGCAATGTAAGATCAATACAATAGATGGTCGATCTGGCATAAACCTCAAATGGCCGTACAAGCAATAGATATGAGCTGCTACAAAATTCTCCCAACAATACAAAATAAGCCTCCAAAGGCTGGATATACAATGAAGACTGAATCAAGCAGATTTGAGCCGTACTAATGCTCAACCGCCAAGCTAGAAAGTGCCACGTCCTGCTAGAATGTTGAAGCCCTCAATAATTCTACCCTGGTACCAAAAGTTTCTAATCATCCTGAGAAATATGCCAAATGATAGATCGGGCAACTGTAAGGATAACCCAGATGTCCAAATTCCCAAATCCACTCTCAAACCCCGTAGATCTGAATTTCCCACTAAATGGGGTGCCCCACTGGATGACTGATACCCTAGCTAGTTTGGCCCTAGTGAAGGAGGCCTCCAAATGCTCTAAACCTCTCCAAGAATATATATTGGGCTATGAGAATCTCGTGGGAGAAGTTTCGGACTCAGATCTCAAGAAGATCTCCCTAGATCTGATTTTTACTGAATTACAGGACGTACATTATGGCTCCAAGATGTCCCAATCTGCAGACAAGTGTAGAATGATGATAACCCTCCAGAAAATCCCTCAAACTGATGGTCCTTCCCCTGCAAAAAAAAACCAACTGTCGGAATGGCCCCAGGCCCTCAGGATAAGATGGATCGAACCTCCCTCCAGATGATGGTGCACCCTTGCTGGAAACACAAGAACAGTACGACTTGCTACCTTTTGAAGAGCTAGATGGAGATGGGATGAGACTAGAATGGTGTGGAGGAGTCTTTCATCCCCGAGACCAAGTTGCGGAACAAGGTGAGTGGATATTTCACCACTGAGTTTCTCACAAGGGTTTGTATAGCAAAACCCCCAAATTGAATGCTCAAGAGCAATAGAAAATGCTAATCCAAAACTAGAATGAGTAATAGGTGCACCCCAGCCTCTTACTTATACTTTTCCTTCTAATTCTCTGTTGAGTTAGGTTAACTCCCAGGGTTAATCTTCTA
>ML800125.1:167667-203788 GCA_009831015.1 Picea engelmannii
TTTTCGCATGCCAGCGTTCTCCCTGATTTTCTGAACTGGCTCTTTACTTGCCTCCTCTACGCATGCCTCATCATGCAACGCTGTGTTCCAACATCTGTTTCATTCGTGTTCCAGCATCTGTGTTCCAGCACTCGTGTTCCAGCACCTATGTTCCAACATTCGTGTTCCAGCATTCGTGTTCCAGCATTCGTGTTCCAGCATTCGTGTTCCAGCATTCGTGTTCCAGCACCTGTGTTTCAGCATTCGTGTTCCAGCATTCGTGTTCCAGCATTCGTGTTCCAGCACCTGTGTTTCAGCATTCGTGTTCCAGCATTCGTGTTCCAACATTCTGTGTTCGTGTTGACATCCTTGACTGCTCCATAACCGATTGCCATCAATGACAACCTTAACCATCTGCGTCAGTCTTCTGTTATAGCCATATCTCCAACATTATTATTATTATTATAAATATATAATAGAGCTTGGAAATCATTTGCAAGCAGTATTAATCGTTGTGTTTTTAAGCGTCAACAAACTAGCAACTCCAGAGGGAAATATATTTTCAACATATTTAAGAACTCAGATTGTCTGGTTTCACAGACCAGGTGAACATTAGATCAAGGAAATAGACATCAAAATGATTATGCAACAGGGGGAAGTGAGCGCTTTAAGGGGAAAATGTTGTGGTATTTTGGGAATAACTCATGGAAAGTGTTATGTATGAGGGGCTTATCCATGTATGTATAACATTCGATTAATCATAGTGAAAGCATTCTTTGCTTCAAGGAGAAAGATTCTATGGTGTGCTCCTTCTTGATTATTGGGTGGAGGGAAGAAAAGGAAAGAAGAAAATAAGGATGAAAAACCAAATATATAATCTAACAGCAGTATTGGAATTAGATAGCAATTTCAATGATGTCTTCAAGGAGGGACATCATGACAGTTGTGTAACCTGATTTTTATTGATTAACAATACTTGCAGAATAGCGTCATTGTGGAAAA
Source organism: Picea engelmannii (assembly GCA_009831015.1). Classification (NCBI taxonomy): domain Eukaryota; kingdom Viridiplantae; phylum Streptophyta; class Pinopsida; order Pinales; family Pinaceae; genus Picea; species Picea engelmannii. The sequence goes on from ML800125.1 coordinate 168,649, forward strand.
ACTGATCCAGAATTTTATTTCTGGCAATAAAAGAAGTCAATAAAAGAAATGAAATAGCAAAAATGAAACAGCAAAGCGAAATTAGAGAAATAAAACAAACTATAATATAGGAGTAATTCCATACAACATTTAAACTTTCAAGTTGGTTCCACATAGTTCTTTAAGTGGGAACCATTGGTGCTATAGGAAAACAACTACTCTTCTAATTCCTTTAGAATATAATTATTTTCTCCCATGACAAAAGCGATTTTAAAAGGACCCAACAATAAATTTTGAAACTTTGGATGTCTTCCTCTATCAGCGTGAGCTAAATCCCACAGCGAGACTTTTTCATTAACCTTAAATTTGACATCTTTTGCACTTTTATTGAAATATCTCTTGACAGTTTGTTGTCTTCTCTTTATGTTTTCCAAAAAAAACATCCTTTGTTCCTTTAAATCCAATAGTGCATTTATCCTTTAAGGAATATTAGAAGAATTCAATTCCTCCATCTGTAGCATTAGCCTTAAAGAAGAAAGTTCCAACTTAGTAGGCAGAATGGTTTATTGACCATAAACAAGTTGAAAGGGGGTGAAACCAGTGCTCAACTTCGTGGTAGTGAGATATGCCTAAAGGGTGTGCCATTGATGAGGCTTATCTTCGATGAGCCTCTTGATAATTCTAACCAGTTTTTTTTTAGTAGACGTGGCTTGCCCATTTCCTTGAGGGTAATAAGTTGATGAGGTAAAATGTTTAACTCCCAGTTTAGCTAGAAACTGAGTCAACTTAGCAGAAATAAAATCGGGACCGTTGTCTATAATAATTTCCAAAGGAATACCAAATTTGGAACAGATATTAGTTTCAAAGAGAGAAATAACCTACTCATCCTGCAAATGCTTAAGTGGGACAACTTCAGTCGATTTCGTAAAATAGTTTGTGGCTGTCAAGATAAAAGATTGCCCTGCTAAAGATGGAGTATTAATAGGACCAATAATTTTAGACCCCATTTTTAAAAAGGAAAGTTAGGGGGGACAGCTTGTAAAGGCATGGAAGAAATACGTTATTTCCCAGCGAACTTCTGGCACTTGTCACAAGATATTGAAAAAGTATAAGAATCACAAAAAATTGAAGGCCAATAGTACCCTTTTACGATAATATTAAAAGCAGTGGTTTTAGAAGAAAAGTGACCACCTACATCAACAACAGAATCTAAAGATCCATGGTTTTCTTGTAATAATTTTTGTGCTTCCTCATTATTTACTGATCAGAATCTGGACCAGGGGTCAAAAATTAGCCCAAAAAACAAAGTGCTCGAAATTTCTTCAAAAAAGACAGGTGTGTAGGCCTCGTCCTCATGAACGCAACGCAACTCAAACAAGTTCAAAGGGACATCATATGAGTGAGATATCACATTCTATTCATTTTGCCAAAAAGGCAAAAATTTGTTGACTGTACAGTTCGTACAGGCTGACGTGGAAGGGTACGAATTGCTGACTGTATAGTCCATACACTCCATATAGGACGACGTGGTAGGGTACAAACCCACACATGGTAGGTGATGTGTCATTTCTAAGTTGGAAATTGTTGATGTGGCAAGTGTTGAGTTGGAAAGTCCTGACGTGGCAAGTGTTGACATGACAGACGCATGGGCGAATGAAGTTAAGACATGTGGAAACATTTTGGAAAATGGTATGCTGCCATGTGGCCCAAGCGTGAGATGGCATGTGGCACCCTATTTTGGTGTAAACGTATTTTGGAGTCCGCAAGAGTCGAACCCTGGACCTCTCACATGTATGGAAAGTGTCTTGGCAAAGACTGGGCAACCAACGCACCCACATGTTGGATCATACCATATAACATTTCCACGTGTATTTAAATTTTCATATCGTATAGTTTGGGGGTAGGTTTGGGCTGGGGCTTAGCCCTAGCCCCCGTGTATATGCATGTTCTCACATGACCCTGACATACAGAGTAGCGTGGGGTTCTAACAAAATTACAAACATCTAATCGTGTGCCCGACACTTGTCACCTCCGGGTTTGTTGCAACAGGTGCCCATATTTGGCGCGGGACGTGGTCACATGGAAACCATGCATCCAACACCTCCATGGATTGGGGGCTAGGTTCCCTAACAATGTGACAATTTTGCGTTATTTGTGGAAGATGGCGCACATGTTGGGTTTAGGCAGAGGAAATGCCCAGAAGCCAGGTTACTCACACAAAGGTGTGTTTTGGTAAACTAGAGACAACAAGCTTGAAGGAGAAAACTTGTAGGAGGTTTATCTTCTTCGTTTCTTGGCCAAACCACGTGTCGAAAAATCCCATCTAGGGGTTTTTGGATGTTTTGAATCCATTGGTACAGGTTTCAAAGGAATTTGGAGACTTATATTGTAGGTTTTTTCTACAAAGAAGTTCCAGAGAGCTCCAAAGAGCCTAGATCCACTAGTGAAGGAAGCCATGTCCAGGGGAGCCAAAGTCCATTTTGAGTGACGAAATAGTCATTCTTGGCTAATTGATATGCTTTGAACTCATTGGAATAGGTTTCAGAGTAATTTGAGGACTTTACAGGTGTTTTGGCCACACGGAAGCTCAAGGAAGCTTAAGGCCACCAGTAGAAGAGGTCATGCCCAAATGCGACATGGTCTGTTTTCAGAGATCTAATAGTCATTTTTGGGGTTTTTATGTATTTTGAACCCAATGGTACAGTCAGTAAATCCATTGAAGTTGAGAATCATCTTGTAAAATAAATTATACAAACTAATCCCGGAGAGCCTAGTCCATTGATGGAGGCTCAAGGAGATGTAGCCCAGTTGGGGGTGAACTCCTTTATCATGTTGTTGCCGTTGTGAGTTTTATGGTTATTATTTTCTAGAAATTATGCTTGATGTTTTATTCTTTAAACAACATATTTAACCTTTAAAAAAACCTCACACATAAACACCTAAAAGGAGCCTAAACTTGACACATAAATCCTCTTGCACAACTAAGACATTGAGCAAGGTCTTGAAGTTTATTTTAATGGAGTAGAGGGTGCTTGCATAGAAAAACAAGTCAGTCCCCCTATTTTCAGATCATTTACATAGTGAAGTAACATACCATCGACAGATCTCCTAAACAAGAAGTCTCCTAAAATGGCATATCTGGAAGATTCAAGACAAAGCCTTCTCCTTTGATGAGTATCTAAATTATATGGACACCTCTAATTTTGCAATTAATACACTAGATCTTTATACCAGGTATGTTCAACTACAGGAAGGATTTGATTATCAATATAAAACAATGTTGACAGAGGATTATCATGTTCATCAATTTCTTCACTTGCTTCGGCATGTTGATTTAAGTGAAGGGGTAAGTCACGTCCCTTAATGATTTTTGAATTCGTGATAGTTAAATCATGCTTCTGGATCTTGGCAAGACAATGTGCAAGCTTCCCTGAAAGATAAGTCTATGAGAGAAAAAAATTGACAGCAAGTAAAGGGAATTTTACCAGCATGTGGTTACCTAAGATAAAGTGGTGAAATTTCTCCACAGCTTTAACAAAAGTGAAAGCATGTTTTTCAATATAAGAATATTTGAATTCATCATCTGATAATGTTTGAATAATGTAAGATATTGGTTTTTCATTATTCTGGTCATCACATTGTATGAGGATAGAAGAGATTGCTTCCTTTGTCGCATTAGTGTATATAATAAACTCTTTCTCAAAATTTGGCTTTGCCAAAACCAGTGCGGAACTAATTTCCTTTGTGATCCTTATGAATGCATTTTCAACGTCATCAGTCCAAGAAAAGGAATGATCTTTCTTGAGAAGATTGTGAATTGGTTTGACCATTGTAGAAAAATCAAGAACAAACCTACGAACAAAGTTGATGATGGCCATAAAGGCTTGAACCTCCTTTTTGGAAGTAGGAGCATGAAGATTTAGGATAGCAACAATCCTTCTAGGATCTATTATTATTCCTGAATCAGAGACAATATGCCCAAGGATCTTTCCCTGGGTAATGTCGAAAACAGAGTTAGAAGGATTTAAATAAATGTCGAATTTCCTACATCGCATGAGAACCTGTCTAAGATGACCAAAATGATCCAATTGGTTCTTTGAATATACAGTGAAGTCATCAAGATAAATCTGAATAATCTTACCAATCAGATCTTCAAAATCTATCTACATAGCTCCTTGGAAAGTAGCACCTACATTATATAAGCCAAAAGTCATGCGTTCATAAGCAAATGTGCCCCAACATGCAATAAAAGTGGTTTTGTATTTATCTGTCCTTTTTACCTTAATCTTATTATAACCATAAAAATAGTCAAGTAAGGAAATCACCTATGACCCTGCAACTTGTTGCAAAATCATTTCCATATTAGGGAGAGGAAATGGTATTTTATGCTCGCTTTATTCAATGTGCGAAAATCAATGTATAGTCAAATCTGACCCATTTCTTTTCCAAACGAGAACCAAATTGGAAACCCGCTCAGAATACTTAACAGGGAAAATCATTCTAGCCTTCAAGAGTTTTTCCAACTCCTAAATAGTTGCTTCAAGTGCGGGGTTAATGGGTCTTTGTTTTTTCATCACCGGTTTTATGCCCTCCTTGATAGGAATGGCATGTTGTATAAGAGTAGGATCAAAACCATGAAGATCCTCATAAGACCAAGCAAAATCATCTTGAAATTCATGAAGTAACATAGTGAATTTCATTTTCTATTCATCAATACATTGGGCACCTATCTTAACATTCTTTGGACAATCGGGTGTCCCAATGTTCAAGGAAATAGTCTCACCCACTTTTTGTTTCAACTCCTCTTCTTTATGTTTTTCTTTGTTGCATGTTTTTAGCATTGAGAGTCACCCTCATATTGCTAGAGGATAAGCCCAGTACCCATCAAAATGTAAAATATAAGTTTGGTTTTGAATAGGTGGATTAGAAATATGGAGAAATAAAGGGAAAGGGAAGAAAATTGCAGATCAGTAGGCTACACCAATGGGAAATGGAATCATAAACATTCTACTCATTGAAGGAACTAAAGATACTCAATAGAAAACAATATTATATGTTGATAGATGGAAGAATGAAGAAGGAAAATATAAGATATAATTTTCACTATACGGAGATCCTCTCAGTTTAATAAATCAACAAATACTTGAATAAAACAATGATTGATGGGAAAAAATACAACAGATCCTTTGTTGCTTAGGGATCAATAAATCATTCGCAACCTTTGATCCTAAAATCTGTAATATATTCAAATAAGAAGATATATAAAACAAAATAATTACAATCTGAAATCACAGCTCTCATGAGTCTCCAATAGCAGTAATGATTACAATCATAAAATACCCTCAGGATTACAAATGAACACACACACAGAAAATGTATGCTCCTACTCTCTCTAGCCTCTCTTGGCTCATGAATCCAACCCATCTCCAAGATCTACCCCCTTCATTAAATATAAAAAGAATCAAAATATCCTTAGGAGGTCAAATCCAATCTCTTTCATTAGATTCTAGGCCTTGGAGATAGGTGGCAACAGTCAAAAGACACAAAAATCCAACAAAATGTTAATTTTCAGGAAATTGTTAGAAGTCTTTAATGAATTGTTTCCAACTTACCGCACGAGGTCTTAATGGAGATAAAACTTAGGTGCATGTGTCCCTTGACATCTAACTGATCCATGAAAAGTCATTTGAACACTCCTTGACAATTGGCAACCTCCCAACAAGGCAAATATCCAATCAGTTATGTAAAACAGAGAATTTGCAGCACATTTTGCAGCGCACTGGTGTTTTAATTGTTTCTCTCAAATTAAAAACTAGGTCAAGCTAAAATTTGGTTATCAATTCAACATGGATATCATCTTCCTCCAAAACAAATTTCAAAGAAACCCACTTCATCGCTTTGCTTTTATGATCAAATTTGTAACAATAGTCGCTACAATAAATTTCATAGCGCATTCCATAGCGCCCTCTTATAAAACTACTCTGCATATTCTGTAGCACATTTTATGTGTCTGGCTAGGTGATTCTATAGAGACTTTCGTAGTGCAACTACATAACAATCTGTGTAGAATATTTTGTATCTCCAGGCACTACGAAATCTCTATGTTTTTTTGTGTTATGCAATGAATCCTCAAAAACACAATAGGTCTTAGTAGATGGACTATGAGCCTGTAAATGCCTCCAGTAGGTGAAAATATAATATTTCCCTAAACACTTCAAAATGTTAGGATGATCACCTTCAAAATTTAGATTCTTTCAGCCACTTCATCATCATTTCCAAGGTCATCACCATTTTAATAAGTAAGGCTCTTAAACATTTCAATGTAGACAGAAATTAGATTTGAAATAACCATTGAAATTGTAAATGGGAAGAGTTGATGTAGGTTATATGATTAGAGGATATGTTGAGTTTAATGTATAGGCTCGTAGTGTCAAATAGAGGATTTATATCATAATTCATAGAAGATTTTGTAGCATAAATAACAAGGGCCAAGAAAGAGATAGATGCAATGGATTTGACATCAATATTGGCTCAATTGTAGTAAAAGAAGATGAAAATACTATAGCTAGCCGAGAATTGGTGATAGCAAAGATAAAAGGGGAAGGTTGGTAATGTGGATCCTCAATTCGCAGCACCCAGGAGGGGAAACACAAGCACAACCTTAATCTGATCTTCAACAGAGCTCTAAGAACTCAAGGTGTTTCTGGACACCATGGATTAACAATAGATATGCTTCAAATTGTATAGAACCACCAACAATATCTCTAACATCCAATTCCCCTCTGTCAGCCAATCTATAGCAGATTTCGCAGCGCTTGTCCGAACTTAGGAGTTTATGCAGTGCCAAACTAGGAGCAAATTTGAAATCTTTGAGAAAACAGTTAGAGAACCTTAAATGACTAAATCCCAAATTATTTCCTTTAAATCATGGATGTTGAAAACAATGATATCGGCTGACACAAGCCTCATAGGTGCAATAATGGAAGTGGTGACATCAGGGTGATGCTGGCATAAGGGTGATGGTGATGGCATATAATCTTGTGATGGGATGAAGACATAAACCAAATATATGATCCAACATCAACCTTAACTTATTTGTGATAAGACCTAAGAACACCATAAGGAGGAGATCAAAAGTAAAACTTAAACAAGACTAAGGATAAAAAATAAAAAATATAAGGATGAATGACCCTTAACAACTAAATGTAACCCTTAACTACTACATGTGATAACACTTGTTATCACTCAATTTGTAATTCTTCCAAAGGAAAAGGTTAAGGGAAGGAAAATTAGCGTAACAGGAGGTTATCCTATCACTATCGCCTCAACAATATACCTCTTTCTATTTAGGGTTGATGGCCCAGGGGAGATGTCCCCAGTGAACTGGGGGTTTGAGAAGGAAAATGTTAAAGTGTCTATAAAAGTATCCCCTCTCATAAGTCACACTAATCAGAAAGTCCCAGGATTTTATCCAATGAAGTAATGAAGTATTCATATGTACCTTCCCAAAACAAAGCAACAAGAAAAGATATATTTTGCAAGCACAACTTGTTGTTGTTTTTTTTTTATGTCTGAAGGAATCAACAACTAGTTGGGCACGTGCTCGCATTACACGTGGCCGTGTTATCCAACTTCTACCACTATAACCTCCAGGTGTTCCCATGAGGCCCCATACGCGACACACATTGTAAGTCAGGGGGAGTTGAACTCAAAACCTCATGGAACTTCATTTTCACGGCACTTGCCAATTGAGCTGCCCCCTCGGGGGCCAAGCACAACTTGTTGTTAGTAATTCATAAAACCATGGAATTTATCATTAAAATCAATAGTTGATATATGATAAATCAAACACATTTTTATAACAGCAATGTTTATGAGATGATTGCTCCACAATAAATTCCTTCAAAGTGCTTAAAAATGACCCAAAATAATCACTCATTAATACCAAAGTAATAGCATTTATCAGAAGCAAATTAGGTAGTGTATAAATCAACTTTACAGCTTTTTTTAGGTGCTTTTAATGCTACAATAGATAGTTGTAGGTTACTTCAGTAACAAAATCAAGTAGGTTATTAGATTAGACTATTCCAAGGTTAGGAGTAGTTAGTAGAGAGCTTAAGGTAAAGGTTTTGATAGTAGTTTTTGTCAATCACTCAATTGTAAGGCTTAGATCATTTCTTTTAGGGTAAATGGAGTCTTTCTAGGTAGAAGAAAATATTTAAGGAACAAATGATAATAAGAGAGCTAGAGACAAGAGGGGCAATAATTGAATTGTTGGTAGACTAAGGCTTCAATCACCAAACCCTAGGGGGAAAATGGCTACTACAAAGTAGGTAACCCTAGGCCCTAGTAGTTTTCCTCCTTATTTAGCTTAAGGATGAATTAGACGATGGCTAGATAAAGAAAAAAGTGTTAGGTTGTTGCAATGGCAAGGCCCTTAGCAAAAATTTTCAAGAAAATCAGTTTTCTAATATAATCTAGTAAGTGAAAGTTATTAAGGAAAGAACAATAACATGTGCTTTAGCCTCCTAGGGTTTTAATCTAGAAATTTCATAATCTTAGAATAAATTCAAGATAAATACAACCATAACCATTCAATGAAGAAGAATTTCATAAAATTTACTTACATTCACCAAGAATCATCTAGCAAATAGCCTAGTTGAACACTTCCACCAAGAAAAATGCCACAATACTCCAAAAATAGCCTCCTTCAAGAAGTGTGCACTAAATTTCAGCCAATTAACCCTAATTAGCGCACAAATTTTAGACCTAACTTAAGTGTGAGTGAAATATGATAAACAATAAGAGTGATTTTTCCCTTATTTATACAGTTACAATGACCAGAATTAGGTCAAAAAGGCCGACATGGACAACTTACATGTAATATCCAGTTTTTACATAAAATGACAAATTAAAACACTAAATCAAGTAGAAAAGGTGATGTCATGCACTTTTAGGGTGGCGTTAGGAATTTTTGGTGAAACATTGGCCTCCAAGAGAAAAACATTAGGCCTCCCAAGGCCTCGGGATCAAGCCACATGTGCCACTTGGCACATATCTACCTCCAAAGTGTCCATCAAACGTTGGTGATGTCAATGGTCACAAAGGTGATGTCATGGGACTTCCAAGGCCAACACCATAGTGGGAGGGAAATATCCCCCTGGGTCCAGGCCTGTCAGGTTGTCTCTGGTGGAACCTCCCCCTCTCTCTCTGGTGAAATCCTTTGACCTGTCTCTACCCCTGGCTAGGGTCTCAACATCTATCTGGTGGGATTTTATCCCCATGGCAGTCTGAACTAATCATCTCCCCATGTGTACCTGTCTGTCGGGTGTGGCCCTGCAACAACAACAAGTACACCCTCCATGGGCTCATAAGTCACAAGGATCATATCATTTTCAATCACATCTAATAATCAAGTTATCTAAACATGTGCATAAAACCCCCCTTTCCCAAACAAGTGCTCAAAGATGTTATGCTATTCTACAAGCCAGGTTTGGAGAGGACGACAGGAGGTCATATTGGGATAATTCTCATTGGACATGGGATGTTTCCAGGTGAAGACAAATCGAGGCCATGTAAGTGGATGAGGTGGTGAGGGATGTTTGAGAAATGGGTGCAGTGATGACAGGGTAATGTATGGCTTACCTATGGGTTCTTCTAAAGAGGGTGAGTTTCACCTTGTCATGGATGCAAATGTTTCCCAAGCCCATTCATTTTCTTTTATCTTTTTTTATCTTATTGTTTTTCTCTTCAAGAGACTAGTTAGAGGACACTTCACTAGCATGGTGACCAGTAGTGACAATGTTACCCACAAGCATTTCAAGGAGATGAGAAGGTTGGCTCATGATGATACCCCCTTACTCTTAGCTATGCCACCAAGAGCCACTACCCTGGTGTGGTGACCAATTGAATGGTAGTGTCATACCACTACATGCCCATGGACCTAATAGGTTGGCTCATGATGAGAACCCCTATCCTCCAACTAGGTATTGATTTTATTATTTTATGGGTCCCTCTATTTCTTATTGAGAAGCCTTTTATTGCATTCTCGGGGATCCTTGGGCGAATCATCTAAAGGTTTTTTTCTTTTGGATTTTATATTTTTCTAGCTACTTTTATCCTCTCGGCCTTTATCCCCTTCTTCCCACAAGGTAAGGTACAAACCTTTTCTATCTTAGCAAACCCAATGCCCGAACCAGTGTAGGGGATGGATGAGAGTGAAAAATATGAAAAGTGATAAGTATGGTGGGAATGGACAATGAACTTTCATGAACCCACCCAGTGGAAACTCAAACCCTATGGGAACCAAATTGCTAGGGAATCATTTCATTCCCCCCAGGTGTGGACAAGAGGAAAAGAATAAGGTCCAAGCACACATCAGAAGTAAAAAGAATTAAATTCACATATTCAAATGTTTTGAGAATCAGAGTGACACATACCATGATACCTAGACTCATTACCTCATGGATCAAGACCCACTATTTCTGAAGGACCAGGCCGATGGGATGGATGTTTTTGTTGTTGACAAGATGAAGGCATTGAAGAAGAAGGATGGGCCCTCCAGGGCCATACTCAATTCAATATGGTTCTTGGTACTCCATGTCGAGGAACTGTGGGCCTCGATACATAATCTCTATAGTTATCCCTAGGCTAGAGGATAACATCTGGCTCCAACTCGGGCACATGTACTCACCGTAGAGTGCATGAGAACCTCGGCATCTCTGTCATGACCTGTGACCTACTTGATCTCAACAAAACATCATTAATAATCATTTGCAGTGGTGATATGATCCCTGGCTCATATACGATACAATAAAATGAAAATAGGCAAGCATATATACAAATCGAAATACAACTACTCTAGCATGAAATCCAAATGGTATATACAATGAATGAAAAATTCCTACCTACTTACCTGCTACTTACCTGTCAGTTGAATGTTAGGTGTAGTCAATTAGCCAGTGAAACCATCCTAGAAATGTCTCACAATACCTACCTATGTGCTTCATCATAAACCAAAGCAGTGATAAGTTCAACACAAAAACAACATGAGTTAGAAAATGTATTGTATAATTGGAAATCGTAAGGTCTAGCTCATGGAGGTGGGAGGGAGGGAAAAAATTGTGTCAAGTCACACTCTCAGGAAAATGCTCAATCCATCTCCTAAAGGGATACTAAAAAATCAAAGGTTCAAAAGACTGACTCAAAGGGTTTGAAGGTTGTCTACCTTGGACATCTTCACAATCTGATGTCTGGGAAGGGACTAGAAAGGACCTAGAAGATGACTGACCAATTCTTAAGGGAAGGGTGAAAGACTGAAATGAGAGAATTATTCTTGAGGTATTCAACCTACCCTTGAACTCTAGGGATTTCCTCAGAGGAAACTTAATACAAAATATATACCTCCCAACTACACCTTTAATGACACAAGAAGATAAAATAATCGAAGGTGGTTGGAAAACATTATCACAAGGATCCTTCCCCGGGAAAACGATGTCCTTACCTCTATCAATATCTAATCACAATGGTGGTTGATAATCTTCTTCATGGAATAAATCCAATTGCTCAGAGGAATAATCAGCAAAATCCTCAAGGTATGACCAAAATTCATTACGAGACTATAGCGATGTTGACGATAAAAATCCCAACTAGGATTTCTCACACAAAGTATTGTTAAAGCCTATTAATTATGAGCTAATGATATATATAATACTAGTATGTGGGACCCCATTGTAGATTGGAGGATTATATCGGGTTCTTATTTGATATTTATGTTGTTGTTTGACACTGTTTACAGGGTTCTACATGATTGATGATGAAATCTTTGTTTTATTTGCGACATAATGGAAGATGGATAATGCATGCTATGTGTGGGTTTTGTTGCTCTAAACTATAAATTTCATTTCATGATGGCTTATGTTAATTGTTATTACAATGCTATTGGTGCCATGATTTACTACATGATACACCTACACAAGACACATATTAATCATAACAAGAGATAAAAGCAATATGAAAAAATGAAAGAAAGAAGAACTAAACTATGCTATAATATATTATATTAATTTAAAATGGTTGATGTTAGTCCTAACTAGAAATGTTAGTGGCTACATGATTTTATTGAATTTATATGGGGCACATATGATATATGTTATAGTATGGTTTTGGATTAATGGCTAGTATGGATCGGGTGGTGCACTTGGCAAGTAATGTATGCTAGTTTCAGTGCATGGATTAACGGCATGGGTTAATGTCAGTTGGTTGGCGTGTACAATGTAATTGAATGAGGAGAGGATGGAAGCGACATGCATTTACTGTATGTCACTCCATACCTCCCCCATTGGTTGTCACCCTAGCTTGGCTATTGTTCAATTGATTTTTCACTGTGGTTAAGCTCTAATATTCGGGCGAGGAAGGAACTACACGACTAAGCTCGCATTTTTAAGGCTATTTAGTTACAGGTATGTTTTTTTCACCATCCATGAACTCGCTCTATTTATGAAATAAATATTGGCTCGGTGATGAATTGGTCTATGTTTTTCTTAAGGCTAGCAACTGTGTAAACTTCTAGTGTTTCTCTGGAATAGTTGTTTGTGTGTTATTCGTTGAAAATGGGAAATTTGATGGTTGAAGTCGTGATTTCATTGATTATTTTGTTTGGTGGAAGCCATGATGGATCTCTCGTGTCTCTATAGGTGTTTATTGGACGGTTTCATTCGGTTTGGACTTGCTGGTTCTCTCCTCACAGTCTTGTAACCATACCCGGTCATATTTGGTGTTGTGGGGTTGCTTTGTAATTTTTAAACCACCTTTGGGTCGCTACATCTAATTATCCACCTGGTTGTGGGCTCATTTTATATTATTGGTCTCTGCACAATTGGTTATGGTGGCTATTATTCCAAGAGGCTTGATTTAGGGTTGGTTTCTATTTCATGGGTCTTCTTTTATATCAGTATTATTTGGGTTTTCTGGGGAAAACCACAAGGGTTATGCCCTGCATGTTCTCGGTATTGTTTAGTGGATAGTAAGGAACCTATGCTCCTTTGTTCATAGTCTCTACTTCCCGAGGTTGGATTGTCACCCTATCATATGAGTTAAGGGTTATAACGCATGTGTGTCCACCGTGTTGTCTTGAAGGGTTCTCACCTAATGTTGGTATGGTCGATTCCAGTCTCCCTATGTTTGTTCCACCAAGTGAACCCTTGATTATTCAAAGCTCGATTTTCATAGATTGAGCCAGTTATATTATGTCGGTTATCTGGTTGAATTTTATAGTTGTTAGGTAGTATTAACATTGGTTTTGATTATTGGCTCTGTTGATCGGGTTGATTAAACAGTTTCAATCAAAAACGATGATTGGTGTATAGTCGCTGCATTCTTTTATTGTGACAGTTGATTCGATGGCTCATCATGGTTTAATTGGTTGATTAGAGAAGTTGTAAAAGGAAATAAAAATGGGCTTACAGTCGCTACTTCCTTGTGTTGGATTGATAAATCAACATTGTTTTATGGTTTGATTGGGAGTATGCTTATTTTTGTTATGCGTCAGTCTGTATGTTTCCTACAGTGTGTTATAAATTGAAATGATGGTCGTTGTTACTGTGTGTTTAAATTGCCCAATCAGGATTATTGCGATTCAAAGTGTTGATAGTTGTGGATTGACTGTCCACTGTGTATGTTTTATGGATATTGTGCATCGTATCATTTGATTGCACCATCAGAGAGGGGAATGGGATTTATAATAGTATGGTTTCATTGCAATTTAATTGTTAAATTGATTATAGGAATGGAATCAGACACGTTTTTAAAATAACTTGTGTCTGTATTTGATTTGAGGAATTAATTTATGGACAGCGGTTAAGGTTTTGATGCTAAATAGAGTTGAAACAAATGACTATGTGTTCATTGGGATTTTGTTTTGAATATTAAATGGAAGAAATGAGAGGAACAAAATTCTTTATACAGGATGTTGAATATCATAGTAATTTTGAATATGATGACACTGTGTTAGTTAAAAATATTAAAGATTTAATTGTGGAAAGTGAACAAGTATTAACACACATTAATTGTTATATTGATCACAACAATTGTTTAATTGGTATTGGATCATTTTCATTAAATACATAATTATTTTATGGATTACTTAATTGATTTTTCGAACAGTATCCTCTCTTTTCCCCTACCATTATTTCACTTTTCACTAATTACAATTCCCCTCGCCTTCCCATATTCATTATCCACTGCATGTTCATAAAATTTAATTACAGTTAAAGGAAACTCTGTATTATGGCAATTTAAGATCACAGGGATGGATTACAGTGATATATTCGTTGGTTTACATTAGATTTGATTGTTTTTCATCTATGAGCAGTAATCATGATATTTTCCCCCTCATTTTAACATTTCTCACTCAATACAACCACTTGCATATCCCAGAACCTTTGTTTACCACCTACTCACTGACAACTATTAAACAATTTGTATGGATTGGATTACATGAGTCTGATATGTTGTTGAGCCAAATTTTATTTCATATTTTAAAAGAGTTGTCATGTATGGTTGTTAAAGAAACTATTTGCAAAACAATTATGCATACAGGAATGAGATTTATTAGCAGAGGTAGTCATGGAAGAGGTAACCGAGAGAGAGGTAATTGGAACAGGGGCCTTAGAAGGCCAAGATTCTCTATACACTTTGATGCAAACTTGCAAGATTTAGGCCAGCTATTTCAAGATGGGTTTTTAAATTCGATTGGGCAAGGAATGGTTCAACCTAGGCCCAAAATGCCTCCCTTCCAAGCCCCATAGGTCCCTGGTATTCCCATGAATCCTCATGTCTCACTACAATCTGAAGTTCTTGAAAATGATAGATGGCAAGAGATTGTCCACCCAACAGTCTTCCAACATCATGGTTGGCCTAACTTGTCTTTATATACTCCCCTGCCTATCAAACAAATTTTATAATCTTCCCCTGTCTACTCACCAGTTCAGTCTTGCCATGCGAGAAAATGGTGGAAAACCGAGGCCCACAATGCCCCCAACAAGGGAAAACCCATTGGTGCCCCTTCCTCACCCTCCAATGACTCTGATAAATCTGTGTCCTCCCACATGCATTTGATGCATTATTTCTCTCATGTGATCAACGAGATTAGGCCTAAAGGCTCAACACGGCCTAAGGAAAATTCAGAGGGATCAAAAGGTGACAATAGAAACAAGGGAAATATTGCCTCCAAGAGTGGAAAATATGGATTTTAAGTTTTTTTTTTATTTATTAATTGTTGAGAACAGTTGACTTTTGGAATTTTGGACAACACACTATTTTTGGATATATGGTTCATATATTTTGGAAATAATTTCAGTTATCATTGAGATAAATTGTCAAATATGAATGTGATGATGGAAGTCACAAGGAGGGATGTTTTTTTCAATTAACTAGTTGTGTTATGATTGTTAAAAGCTAAAGGGGGTCACAAGGGGTCCCACCTACTAGTTGTTATTTATTTAAAAACTCTTATTATGATTTATTACTTTTCCCCCTAACTAAAAGTTGGTTGAGTTTTAGTTAACTTAACTAAGGAAGTAATTCAACCAATTCTAATTTTCTTAAAGGCAAAAGGAAAGGGAGGAACAAGAGGAGAATAGAAGGAGAAGCATACTAAGGTTTGTTCTTTGAGTTTTTGTTGAGATAATTCAGTTTGCATTCATTCCCTAATTCATTTGAAGCCTAATTTTTTTTTATGATAGCAAGGTCCTATTGTAGACAACAAGATTCAAGGTTGAATTACATCATTCAGACACTTGTTTTTCAAAGGTGTTGATCTATCTTTGATAGTCTGTGTAGACTTGTCTGTTTATGAATTAGATTTCATGACTGACAAAGGCTATTGTGCAGAGTCGAGTGGAAAACAATCTATGGCAGGATGATCTTTCTTTTAAAGTTCATTTTTTTATTTTTTGTTAGAAGTCCTTTTGTATGTTTCATCAGGGATGTCTAAGTTTGACTTTGGTCCAAAACTTCCTTAGGAAATTTTGTAAAGAGAATGATTCTTTGAGGAATTGGAATGAAATAAAGGATTGCTTTATGTCTCATCTTTTTTTATTCTTGACTTGGTGTCTCTACTTTTGTCTTTAAATTTATTTCAGCATCTGATATGTTCAAAAATTACATAAAAATGTTTCTTTCAGCAAACTTTTATTTATAAAAAAATAGCCTAGGCACTTGTAAACAATACTCGTGAATTAGGATATCGATTTTGATGGCTATAAACATAGGGTGATATTATTGTATATCTTTCTTTATCAAATACGGATCTAAAAATGTTTGAGTAAGATAATTTCATATATTTTCCTCAGCATTTATTTGGCGACCATACTCGGGAGATATTCAATATCTCTCTGGTTAATTTTTATGCTTGATTAGCATCAAATACATCTATTTTTTTTCTGATATTGATTCTTTGATTGTCTTATTTATTAATGATTGTGCATGTTGCAAGGCAGCCCAATATTGAGCCCAATCTTCAATACTAGACCAACATTTCTTTGAATTTGTTCAACACCATTTTAGACACTACCAATACTCGTGTTGAGCTTAATCATTCATGGGCTGCAATTGAACAATATATTATTGCCCAAGAATGTTGGGAAGCTAGACGTAGACAGCCTAGAAATTAGCAGTAACCTTATTTTTCCTCCAGTTATGGCCTTACTTTCGTGTCCTTAGACTTTCGTGTTTCTAGAAGAATAAGAGGCTTATCACCTTAAATTAATCCTATTGTTGAAATAAGAAGAAGGAACGTTGTTTTATGAACCCATAAAAGTGCTCTAACGAGAAATTTTTTTGATTCATCCAGTTCGTCTTTCTCTCCCTCACCTATCATCCACAAGATGGCATCTAGTGGTGTCTTTAGTGGCACTGGAAGTGCTTCCTCCTCTCAGTCTTCAGCTTCATCGATGATTGGTAGCTTATATAGCCACCATATCCATGTCCAATCTACCATAAATCCTACCAAATTCATTAAAAAGAATGGTATTTTTCATTTTGAAGGAAACAACACAACCACATTGTGGCATGTGTCCTCTCCTCTTAACCTAGCACCTGCTACTTGTCCACTTCCTAAATTCAAAGATCATCTCCCTAGGTTTTTGGGAAATAACACTGTCACTACAAATGATAACATGGTGGCATTTTCTAATTCTTTTCACAACATAGGAGCCAATGACAATGATACTTTCATGCGCTTATTCGTCAATTTATTGGAAGGAAAGGTTGCGGCCGATTTATTTTATCTTCCTCTAAGATTTTATCTACTTGGGAGGAGTTAGTTTATTGGTTCAAGTCCACCTATGGGAAATCTAAAAGTTGAGTTGAAAAGTTACGGGAGTACAATAACATCACCTATAAGGATGGTGAGACCATCAAGTCCTTCAACTTGCATTTCACTATGTTATACAATCAAATCCCTGAACTCATTTGACCTCAGAACCAATCCACTTTCATGCATTACTACAATGAATTACCTTCCCCTATCGTCATAGTATTGAGGAAAAATACATTGATAACCTCGGTTCCACTCTGCATACTTGTTTAGAGTATGAAGAACAACTTGAAAGAATAGGTCTTCCCCAGGGAGAATCAGTTAAACATACAGACATGTCTGCCCTCTTACATTTAGTACACGATATGAATAATTGTATGATAGCGTATAAGAAAAAGGGAAATTTCTCCCCTCTAACCCCTGGAGCTTCATCCTCTTATGCACCCCCCTTTAGAAATCCAAATGAAAATAATTTTCAGCCTAAAGTTATCTTGCCTCGAATTTGGTTTAAATTTTGTGAGGAGCACCATGAGGTAGCCACATGTGAGGTAAGGAAGAGTGTCAAAGATAAGATATTTGGTAAAAGACTAGAAACTACCATCATTGTCCTAGATTTTGCAGAGTCAGAAGATGTCATTATCATCAATACTAGGAACAAATCCTATGCTACTATTGTGCCTCTTTAGTCATCTAAATGAGAAAAACAGAGGTGCTTACAAGCTTAGTTGGGTTAGCTAAGCAAGACAGCAGTGAAGGAAAGGGTTAGAAAAAGAAACATAAAAGACTAAGCTAAGAATTAAACTAATAAATGAAAAAACAACTAAACTATTGAGCATAAGGACATAAGAACAAGAAACCAATAAGACTTGTGTCACCAATGGAAAGTATTGTATTAGTGAAAAACACTGAGAAGAAAGAGGACTTCGGGTCCCTTCTTCCTCCAAGGGAGGGCTCTTCGACCCCCACAATTTGAGCTCTTCTTACAACTTTAAAAACTTGAAAGAAATGGTGAAAGAATCCCAAGCTAATCCACTCAAAAGGTGAGATGGATTGCCCAAATGTAATGATGCTAGTATACTCTTGATGAGAAAAGTGGATTCCCCAAGAGAATAGCAACAGCATAACCCTGCAAATGAATTCCTTGAAAATGTAGTTCACCCATGGCCTTGTTTTATAGCATCACTTTGAGGTATTGTGCAACCATCTTTTAGTGTAAAAAAGGGTTGTTTAGGGAATTTTTAGGTCTTTGACCAGCCACCCAGTCGGATCCAGCTGAGATTTGGATGTCAAATCAACTTGGAAGCTGAACCAGAAGTGGGTGGGAGGCCAAACAATCTCATAAATGCATCGTTCTCAGGTGTGCGCGTCTTTTAGCGACCATAGTCATGCATCATGCTCATGTTCACGTTTCTTGATTTTCTGGATGGTGCATGTGCGCACGCACCCTATGTAGTCATAACGCACCTTAATTTTATAACTAGTTGTATAGTTTTGGACCTTTTGGAAATTATTTTTTGGTAATTTTGGTGCATGGGTGAACTCATAATTGTTTGAAGCTATTGGATTCCTGTAACCATTTGCAGGTGAAATTTCAGTGATAATAGATGCCCCCTGATGGATGAGGTTAAGAGCATATGTATAGCCGAT
Source organism: Picea engelmannii (assembly GCA_009831015.1). Taxonomy (NCBI): domain Eukaryota; kingdom Viridiplantae; phylum Streptophyta; class Pinopsida; order Pinales; family Pinaceae; genus Picea; species Picea engelmannii. The sequence goes on from ML800125.1 coordinate 187,592, forward strand.
ATTCATCAATGTTTCTTCTACTGAGAGTGTCATTGTAAGAGAGAGAAATAGTGAGAGTATCAAGAGTGACCCATTGAAGGGAGAAGGGAACCTATAGGACCCAACCTTCCATAAGGTGTGTAAAAATAAATTGTGTACAAACAAGGCGGGCATGCCCCATGCTCGTGTCATGTAACTCAAAAAGGAAGGGTGTTGCATAGTAACTGAAACTGTGTGTTGATGTAGACAACTACAACACCCTTGGGGGCGGTTGTGATAAAGGCAGAGGACCATTCTGAGGAGGAACATACTCTGAACAATAGGCAATGGAACCTGTAAGGAGTATCACGAATTCTGTAGGCATTGATAGCCTGACCAAGTTTAGAGGTCTTCGGAAAATATATAAGAAATAACTGCAATAGTCGCAAAGTAAGACCCACTGTAACATGATAAATTGTTGAAGTCGAATGTTATGGGGGTCAACGACAACAAGGAGAAATTATGGTTCTCCCTGTGCCATCCGAGACGTCTCATTGGAAGGGAAAATGAGAGTCAAGATATTGTCTGCCTTCTAGAAATTGTGTTGATGTCGACAAAAGGGGGACACGAACAATCTCATAAATCTACTAGGTCGAGTGTTAGGGGGACAACAAGATGTGGGATAAGTTGTGCCAGAGGTGGGACAAAGTGAACAAACTCAGAGAGAAGAGGTAGGTGGCATGTGGGATACTCGTAGTATATGGATGATGTCAAGAGGAGTAGATGATAAGGATTGCCCCAACCAAGGGCGACATGGGTTTCATTTTCCAGGAAGGTCTTTAAAGGTGACGACAAGAAGCTATGTAAAATGATGGAAATAATGGCTTAATTACAAAAAGAATGAAAAAATCTATGGGGATAATAATGTAGATACAGAAACGGGTGCCCCAGCGTAATATGTCTTGGCCTGTGGGTGGCACAAGTTGGTGGAAAAAACAAGTGGAGGGTGGGGGCCCCATACGTTGGTTTCTATAGTAGGGCAATGTATGGAGGGAAATCTAAGGATGGGAAGACTGATGATGGGTGAATGATGTTGCGGGAGTGCAGTCAAAATAATTTGTGAGGAAGTGTCCTGGGAGTCTGTTGGGAAGGCTATCAAAATGAGAAGGAGTATGTGGTTGATTCACGACATGATGTAAGAATATTGGGACTCCCATCCATAAAGGGTTGAAAATGGCATGAGTGTCAAAGAACCAAGGGGTACTATGAATGGGAAAACTCATGTGGGGGAGAGTGCTACTGGGTGACAGTACCAAAAGTGCAATGGAGGTGACGTTACTGCAGAGCCGAATATGGGAACCTAAAGGAAAACTTCAGAGGGTGTGACTGGAGATGCAATTGAGATTCAGAGGGAATGATTACATGTCAGTGTTGATTATATACCTGAAGGGGTTGCGCTGATGTATGATGAACAAGTACCTGCACACATGAAAACAAAATACCCAACGTGAACAATATCTGAAGAGAATCGAACATACAAGCATTTATTTGATAATTTTGAACATGATCATGCATACCTGTATGGGGTATGGAGAAAATGGCTCCCCAGGGGATAAGGATGAAAAGTGGCCCGGGGACTGTCTTGATGTAGAGGACAGGGTGTCGATCCCGTGGCTGAAGATGGATCGAAAAATGGACACCTGGATCTCCCGGAATGGGGTCGGGAAGTTTGGAAAAAAGGACTATATATAGTTGTAGGGCCCACATTGCCACCTCATTTGTACCTGTTGTCAGAGTGATTGGACGAGAGATATTTAGAGGAGATTTGGATATTCTAGGAGAACAAGGCAGTCTATTTAGGACTAGTGAGCTTCAGGTTAGTGGTCTAATCATCCTGCATAGAATTAGGTTTTCTTTTTGTGGGCAGGGCCTATACAGAGGGATATACAGGGAGTTTTGTGGGTGTGGGCCCCCCAGTGCGTAGGCGATCCATAAATATGCGTGCATGGGTGTGAGCATGTTATCCGATAACCCGCGCATGGGTGCGCCCCAAGGGGGAAAATGGCATGCATTGTATGCACGCCTGTTAGCTAAACAGTTGCGCAGGGGTGTGCAACTGTGTGGTGGACAAGTGCGCTCTGATGTGTGCCTGTGTACGTGACAAGGGTGCATGAAGGCGCCTCTGTATGGTGGACAGATGTGCATTCATGTGCACCTGTGGGATGAACAGGTGCGCATGTGTGCATGCTTGTGGGGTGAACAGGCGCGCATGTGTGTGTGCCTGTGGGTTTAAACAGCCATGCCTTGGAGGCAAGGATGACAGGTGCAAAACTCAGCTTTTTTGGAGATTTTAATGTGTTTATGTTCGAGATGGTTGATCTAGGACTGGATTTATGTGGTTGTAGGTGAGTATTGGGACAATGTTGGTTCATTGGCGAGAGCGCGACTGGTCATAGCTGAGGGAGGCCGTGACTATTGAGGAGCCGATGGTTCGTGCTACTTTGGCATCTTGTGGGTTGCTGAAGTTTTTTTAGTGCCCCTTGATCCGGGCCCAGGAGTACCTATTACAGTTCTTGATCTGGATGTGGAGTCCAGATATTCATTGTTTTATGGTGTGAGGTGAGCATCTAGCCTTAACTACGGTGGAGGATGTGTACTTTCTGACTAGGCTCCCTTTTCAAGGAACACCCCTACCAGCGGAGCCTGTGTTACCTGGGGATGGGAAGTTGGCTACCTTGGGTTGGAGGTATTGTTTGAGAGATGAATTTATGTCAGGATCCATAGTGAGTATTGGGGCGATGGATGCTTTGGTTCACCGCTGTGTAGCAGCGATGGTGGTGAGGGTTTATGGGTCCCTTGCGACTCAGAGGATCAGTGGTGGTCAGCTGAGGATTATGGGGAGGGCATTGGTGGGATAGCACTTTGCCTGGGGATTGATGTTGCACGCCAATATGGTAGGGCAGCTCGACAGGTTTCAGGTTGCAGACTCAGGGGACTTTGCCTTTGGGTCCATCTTGGTGGCATGGTTCTTGGAGAGGGTGATGATGTTGCACCCTAGAGTTTTATTGGGCACACCTGGTGCGCGAGAGCCACGACTGAGGTGGTGGTCACGGATTTTGATTCACCCCAGTGGTGGTAAGGGTGGCCATTTTTTCACGGCCGAGGTTGAACATGTGTGGAGGTATATGCCGCAGATCATACTACAGTATCCATACTGTGGAGTTGAATTCTGGGGTGATCTGGATATGGTGTTTCCTCAGGGAGAGGTTTTTGACCACCGAGGTATGTTTGTGATTTGTTTGATATGTTGATATTTGAGATAGTATGACCTATGTATTATGTATAGATGGATGTTGATGCTATTTGTTGTTTGTTTGTATGTGCATATGTGGGACCTCATGGGTGTGAGGTTGAGTTGATGAGAGTGTCACCTCGTCATGGGCTAGTGAGGCCTCTGCGGGGGGAGCCATGGGCGGGGGAGAGACGACGGCGCGAGGATGTGGAAGTGAGACCAGATGGCGAGGAGAGAATGACTAGGAGACGTCATTTCGACGACCCTGGTGCAGGGCCATCGTATGCTCCTCTAGCTGAGGTCGGGGGAGATTTTGAGGATATTCGCCGCCACTTGGAAGTGGTGCTACAGGGAGTGTCTGAGGGCATGTGGTCACACATCCAGGATGAGGGAATGCATCCAGGACTAGGGAATCTTGGAGCAATGTGTGGGAATTTTTCTGATGTGGCAGACTGTGGTTCGGCAAGAAACAGTAGCAGGTGTTGCAATGACTGGGAGGTTACCTCTAGGTCTGTAGAGACCGATAGTGGGTGGGGAACCACCGCCTGAGGGAGGGCCAGGAGGTGGTGCTCTAGAGGCACCATGAGTGTCTATCTATGTATTTTTGTATATTATATATAGACTGGTGAGTCCATTTTGGTGTAGTGACACCAGTTTTGTACCGAGGTGCTTCACTAGCCTGTAGATTTTGTATATGATGTATTCTATGTGTATGTAAACATTTTGATGGCACTGGTGACCAATTTATATATATGGATATACATTTTGCGGTCTTTGTGGTGTTCACATGTGTGTGAGAATGTTTTTATTTTTTAATGTTATTTATGATGTCTAATCTATATATGTTGTGACAGACTCTTGATGGTTTATGTGTGTGTAAAGGTATCGTGATGTGATATATGTCAATCAAGTATAATGTTATCTAGGCTATATGTGATTTGATTCAATTGTCTTGGAATATGTGTAAATGTAATGAACTCAAAATGTCGAGATACAAGTCTAACTTACAGGTATTTGCGAAAGAGGCAAGGATCGCGAACATGGTACACATTGTTGAGTTGGAGGACAACTAGTTGGGAGTCAAGAAAAACGCTAAGGTGACGAATATGATGATGACGGGCATCGGTGAGGAGGCCAATGACGGCAGTGTACTCGGCTTGGTTGTTGGTTGTTGAACCCAAACATATGCCACTAGAGTGGAGCAGTTCATGTGAGGGGGAATAGAGGGCCCAAGCTACCGAAGAGAGATTTTGTGTCCAACAGTTGGCACCGTCGGTGTAACCAATGTGGTAGGCCGGTGGAGGAAGCATTTGTCAATAACACAAATGGTAGTTTAGACGTGAGGTATGAGAAAAATATTAAAAACAATATAAAAGAAATAACCTAATGTAGAATGGCTACGCTTAGGCATAAAATTTATTTAAGTATAACTCGTTGACGAGTTCTTTGAGAGAGAGGCCCTTGGGAGAATCTAGGATGTAGGTGTCTTTGGTGAGGCAATGTTGGATAATGTAGGATCCATGCCATAGTGACTCGAATTTTCCATGACCGAGGGTATCGTGAGTGATATCGTAAGAAAGGACGAGGTCGCCTTCATGAAATGAGCGAAGGTTGACATGGCGATCAAAGGTGGCCTTTGACCATTTTTTGGTTGCCTCATTGTTTTGTAATGAAGATAAATGATCTTCATCTAGGGACTCTAAGTTCAGCAAACGCTGCTCCATTGGAGCAGTGTTGGGTAATAGCTCAATTGTGGTGTGTATGGTGGGAATTTCAAACTCGATAGGAAGAGTGGCCTTTACCCCGTGGACTATATGAAATGGTGTGAAACCAGTGGTCATTTTCACAGCCGTATGGTAAGCCCATAGCGCGGAAAATAACATATGATGTCAATTGGTCTTATGTTTGTTAACTGTGCGCTGTAACATGATTTTGAGGACCTTGTTAACTGCTTCGACCTATCTGTTGGACTGAGGGTAATATGGTGAGGCAAACTCGTGGGATAATCCTAACCGGCATGAGAGTTCGATGAAAATTTCATTCTTGAAATGTTTCCCGTGATGACAGACTAGTTGGAGTGGTACTCCAAAGTGGGATATGATGTGATTAAAGAAAAAGGGCGCTGCAGTGTCAGCGGTGTTTTTGAAGGTAGGCATGGCTTCAGCCCATTTTGTGAAGTAATTGACTGTGAAAACGATGTATTTGTGTCCATTGTTGGATGGGGGATTACAAGTCATGAAGTCGATGCCCCATTTACAAAAGGGGTCAGCAGTAATGACTGGGTGAAGAAGAGCAAGTGGTGCTCGTTCTTTGTTGGATTAAATATGACATTTATCACATCGCATCACGGCATGAATGCAATCGTGAAACAATGTAGGCCAAAAATAACCTGCTCAGATGATTTTCTGAGCAGTGGCCATCCCCAAGAGATGGCCCCCACACGTGTCGCTATGACAGTCATTCAAGACTCTATCAGCCTCGTCAATAGTCAAGCATCGACGAAGTATGGTGTCAATCCCTCGTCGATATAAGATATCGTCGATGAGGAGATAGCAGGGGGGCTGGTGGTGAATACAACGACGATCATCTTGTGAGATGTGGTTACCAAACTTTTGGGTTCAAAGGTAGACGAGGAGGTCTCCATACCAAGGATCATCTAAAGTGATATAAAAGAGATGTTCATCGGGGAAGTCGATATTGATGGGGGCATTGGTAGTATCAGAAGGGAAGGTTGTGACAAATTCGGTGAGGACGAGAGATTTCTTTCTCTTGGGTGTTAAAAATTTGAGATCGTACTAATGGAGGATAACGATCCATTGGGAAAATTTTCCATTAATTTGTCGACGACTGAGCAAGTATTGCATGGGGTTGGAATCCACTATGACTTTGGTTGTGTGAAGCAGAATGTAATGGCGCAATTTCTAGACTGTGAGGATGAATGCAAGGGCTAGTTTCTCTTCGTGATTATACTTTAGGGGTGGCCCTGAGAGATTTTTACTAATGTAGTAAATGAAATTCTCACGATTGTCATCGCCGATTTGAACAAGAACTCCTGCTACTGAGACAGTTGATGCTGAGATGTAGAGGATATAGTCACGATTATAGTCGGGTGAACTAATTAAAGGGGCATTGGAGAGTGCCATTTTAAGGTCGTCGAATGATTTTTGGGCATGTTCATCCCAATGGAATGGGATGTCATGGCGTAGTAAGCGAAGGAAACTATGTGCTCGAGTGGCATAGTCTGGGACAAATCGCTGTAAAAAGTTAGCTTTTCCTTGTAGGCTCTGGAGTTGGCATAAATTTTGGGGGGGTGGAATTTTTGTGATGGCCTGGACTTTCAGGGGGTCCATGGTAATACCGCTTTGTGAAACGATGAATCCAAGGAGGCGCCCTATAGTGACACAAAATGCGCACTTTAGGGGGTTCAAGCGGATGTTGTACTGACAACACCATTGGAAGATGATCCGTAAATCATCAAGATACTGAGTGCATTTTTTGGATCGAGCTGTGAGGTTGTCCAGGTATGTGAGGATGATATGAGCTAGATCATGAAAAATGTATGTCATAGCCCGTTGGAAAATTGCGCTAGTGTTTTTTAGGCCAAAAGGCATGACACGATATGAAAAAGTACCCCAGGGGGTGGTAAATGCAGTTTTGTATTCATCGGTTGGGTGGACTTGGATTTGGTTATAGCCAGAGAAACCATCCATGAAGGATAAAGCCTTGTGGCCAGTGCAGTCGTCGATAATTTGATCGATGAAAGGCATTGGAAAGTTGTCTTTGGGACATGCGTGATTGAGATCGCAAAAGTCTGTGCAGACACGGATCGTGCCCTATTTTTTGTTAACGGGTACAGGGTTGGAAACCCATGAGGTATAGGCTATGGGGTAGATGAACCCAGCCGCACGTAATTTGTCAATATCGGCTTTGATAGCCACAGCTTTGGATGGGTGTAGCGGTCATTGTTTTTAACGAACCGTTGTAATATCAGGCCAGGTATCGATGCGATGTTCGACAATAGAGGGATCAAGGCCAGGCTTCTCTGTGTATGACCAGGAAAAAATATCTTGGTACTCTTGGAAGAGGGTTGTATAGGTGGTGATTTCTTGAGGAGTGCATGCGGCACCAATGGTGATTTCCTCGATGACTCCATTTTGGATGGAAATATCGATTTTGATGGTAGGGGAAATGTTGGCCATATTTCCTTCTTCAAAAGCATCAGGGGCAGGGATGGGGTTGTTGAACCAGTCGATATGCCCTGATGGGATAAAATCCTTGGTTTTGACTGCGTATATGGGGTGTTGGTTAGGAAGCGTGAAGGATTCCTTTGGAAATAAGAGCGCTCGGTGGTGTAGCGCATCCCATGGGTAGTCGAGGGTATTCAATTCTTCGAGTATGTCCTCATCACAATGGAATTGGTGGGAATACAAGGGATCATAAAGAGTGATATCGATGATTGTTACCGTGTGGTTGTCCTCTGGTGATGAAGAAGCGGGGGGAATGACGTAATGAGATTGTGATCCAGGTGGATATCGGTGACCACCCACCTTTTTCAACTGGCTCAAAACTATTTTTTGGCAATTTTGGCAATTTACTATTTTTAGCAGGTTTTAACTTTCGGGGCCATTTTGAGGGCCTAAATGAAGGTTTTTCTAGATATAGGTTCTCAATGATAGCCAAAGGAATAATTGATCCCCCAAAATGAATCTCATCGATGATACCTTTCCAACGAGCTATCACACGCCTAAAACGGAGATCGTATGCAAAAGTTACGACCCCAGGAAGTTGATGTACTCACTTACCCAAACGGAGCCCACATGACTTTTGGCGCTTCATCTCCTAGGGTTAGGTTTTTGGATGTCTAGGAATTTTGGCATTCCCATTTATGTAAAAGGGCCTTCTAAGCCTCATTGTAATCATCTTCTTGCGAATGCAAGTATCCGTCACATCTCTTCTCAGAGATAAGTTGCCACCATTCTAGCGAGTTTTTCACTCTCTATTTTTACAGTCTTTGTACATTTCTCTGATTAATAGAAATCGTGTATTACTGTATATCTGTGTTTATCGTTGCATCTCTGATACATTTCTGTTATATTATTGAATATCTGCAATATCTCTGTACATTTCTTTATTATATCTCCGCTCTCATTTCGTGCCGAAAATAATCTGGATCAGATTGTGAGGGTTCACTTGACATAAACCAAATACCGAGGTACTGAGGAGTACTAGTGGTGGTTGGGTGTAAAATTTATGTGGGAAAATGAACAGGAGAATTGGGGGGATTTGGGGGTAAATTCTCGTATAAGTCATCCAAGAACCATGGAGTAATAGGGAGTGCTTATGGTTTAGGAGAAACGATATGAAGAGTCTCTAGTGATGAGGTAAGGTTAGTCATCGATTCTATAGGGGGTACAGGGGTTTGAATCAGGGTTATTTGGCGTTGCCTGTATTCAATGATCATAGAAAATTGATATGTAAAATGATCTAAGGATTCACATAGAGAGAAAGGAAACCTCATGCGTTCATTGACTAAATTTGTGACATAGTGGATGTCAGTGATGTTTGGTGGGGATGATGTAGCTGGACTGGGTTCATGCTGGAAGCTTTGGCGTACTGTGACTAATGTCTGCCAGAATTGAGGTAGTGTTGGGAAATGGTGTTTATAATGGCCATATTCTGAATATATGGCGCAAGAAAATTTGGTTCACAGCCCTTTGCTACTTGCATTAGGGGAGGTAGTAGCAGTACTTTCTATAATGATGAATGGTGATGGTGTTTGATTGAGTTGAATTAGGTTACGTAACTCATTTAGAGATGGGCATTTGTTGGTTGGGTGTCCATCTTTCTCACATAGTGCATAAGGAGGTTGGATGCATGGGGGAAGTGGAGCGGTGGGCTCCTTCTTCTTTCGCCTGCCCCCAGCAGTGGCAGGGAGGTTAGTGAGTGGGGGTGTAGGGGGTATGGTGGGAGTGAGTATGGGAATCGTCATTGGGATTCCTTCTATTTGGGGAGGAAGGGATGGTTGAGGAACCATCTCTGGTGGATGTAAATACCAAACTGGGATTTCCAACACCATATGAGGGAGAGTAAGCGTTGCGGCTACTTGGAAAGCTTGCATGCCTGGTGGAGGGTAAAAGAAGGGGATTTGAGTAATGGCTTGGGGAACTATTTCCCAAACTGGGATATGGCCTTGGGGAGATGTGAAATTGTGAACTAGTGGAGTCAACGAGTTCGCAGGAGGCTCGTGAGGGAGGAGCTTTGTGACTAGTGGGACGTCAGATATGATAGAAGCCTCCCTGGGAGGAAGGGTATCCTCCATGTCATCTCCTTTGGACGATACGATGCATACCTAATTGGAAGGATTAAGGAGCAGTGGTGCACCATGGTAAGTTCTTAACAATGATGGGTCTTTGAAAATTCTGGGGCCCATTTCGATGAGTGGATATGCTTTGTGATTAGTATGGATGAGAGGGAGAATGTTATCGATGTTGGCAGAAGGGTTAGGCTCATAATGTGAAACTTGGTCAATGGTAATGATCTTCCCGTTATGGGGGGACATCATGGTTCGAAAGACGGAAGAGGCAACTTCCTTCATAGTGTACATGTAGCTACGACCGAACAAGATATTGTAATCGAGTGGGGCATCGATAACTTCAATGTTAATAAGAATGGTCTTGTCCCCGAGTTCTACAGGGACATTTTGGAAGATCCCTTCAAGAGAAGATGGTCATCCATCATAAGCTCTTAAGGTTATGGCAGATGGTATGAGTTTAGGGGAACCAAGTTTCGGCCATACAGACTTATACATGATGCATGTGGATGCGCCTTCATCGATGATGCACCAATGAACTGTAATGTTCCGAATTTTCACTGGGATTTGAAAAGTGATGAGAGCGGGGAGGAGAGGTTCTCTGCTGTCGAGATCAAATGTGATGAGTTGGTTATTTGCGGGGTCTAATGCCCCCAAGGCATAAAGTAATGATTTTCGTTGAGTGGGAAAAGTTTGAAGTACTTCTAAGACTGACATGGCAGTTGGGGACTGTGCTAAGTCATCGACCAAACTGTAATTATGAGTCGCCCTAGCGAAGAGGTGTGTCCATGTTAGGGCGAGGAATCACCAACGGGGGTCCTGTTGGTGTTGGGATTGTTTCTGGGGGAATGGGAGGAGACTCAGCGGGTGCACGGTATTGACGACTACATTTCTGTAGAAGGACTTCTTCCTCACTAATGAGGAGGATAATACGATCTGTGGGATTGTTTGGGTTGAGATATTGTCCCAAATGTGGTGGGGTAGGCTACATGTCCTGTTGGGTGCTCATCACACCCTGGTGTGGAATGGGATTCTGCAGCACGGTTGGGGGAGGTTGTTGGACGTATTGTTGTGGGGCCTGTTGAGGGGTAGGCGATGTTGGAGGGTGTGGTACACTTCTTGAGTCTTTCATTCGTTTAAAATAAGTGATTTGGGGGAAATGATGAGTATAATGACCGAACTCACCGCAAAGGGCACAAGGGAAGTTGGTTTGAATATTATTGTTATTTTCCCCTTGACGCTTGTTGTTATTCCCCCCCTGGGGCTTCTGATTCCCTTGATTCTGGTTGTAGGTTGGTTCTATTGGGGGTGATTCCCGCCTTGACCTGGGTTTCTATTGTTCCTATTTTTTCCTTTCCTTTTGGCATTATTCGACTGATGGGTTGGATTTGTCGTATTCAACTATTCAAAATTTTGATATTGCTGAAGGGGAGAGGGTTGAACAAAATTCACCCCAGCTTGAGGGTGTGGGGGAGCCATGGGCTGTGGAGGACCAGGGAATGGAAAGTATGGATTCTGTGGGGGTAATGATCTGTAAGGTACATAGGAAGGCATGGCATTTTCGCTAGTACTTAGATTATAAGATGAGGTAGAGGGAGTACCAGAACGTTTTTGGATTGGTGGGTGTATTGTGGGTGCCGGCAGTGGCCCACTGATGGGTGGAGGAAGAGAAACAGGGTATGGTTGTTGATAAGGGGGTGGGTAATAATAAGGGGTTCTTCCATATGCCAGTGGATATTGAGGTGTGCCATACATTGGTGGTTGTTGGGGTTGTGGACTATGGTGCGTGGTATTACCAATCAATATGTATGTTGAGTGAGACATCCTAGGTTTGTCTTGGCCAAATGGCACAGGTTCTGGGAGATCAGGAAGTATTGTGTACAAGTACCCTAATTGTGAATAGATGAGGTTGTATTGTTGAGCCTTATTGATGGCATCTTCTTCCGATTGAGAGAAGGTGGAATCCACATCTTTACCGAGGAGAGAGACAAGTGATCTGAGAAACCAATCAAGACATTGTTGTTTGGTGGTTTCTGCTTTTCACAAACTAAGTCATCGATGCCACTCATGGATGTGATCAGTGATATGTGTGGCTGATGTCTGAAGGGATGTTTGAAGGTAGTTTGGTGGGCATTGTGGGCCATGTGGGGTCTTGCAATATAGGATCATTTGTGATTTTGCTTAGGTTTGGTATGTTGAGAGAGGCTAAGTATGACATTTGTAGGGGGGGTGGAGGATTAGTTCCAGCCATGGTGTGAGTGTGTTGTGAATCTAACCCTTGGGGGGGACTAGGTGGGTTTGTACTTCCCCCTTAAGAGTAAGTTGGTCCCCCGCTTCCATGTAAATGAGAGCGAGTGGATTGTGGACCTTGGGAATTGGACCCAAGTAAGGTGGAACCAAGCAAAGCTGACCCTAAGATAGTGCCACTCACTGGAGTGTGTGAAAGTGGTGTCGATGAGTTGGAAAGACTAGTAACTCCCCCTAGAATAGGATGGAGGTTTAGCAAGCGTCTGGAACGATGGGGGTTATGTGGGTCCCCTATGATGTCTGACTAGTTGACTGGATGTGTGCGAATTGTGGTGAGAGTAATAAACAAGAGCCTTTGTTTGTAAGTTTTAAACTTTACACAATATATATATCTAAATCAAATGTAATCAGAAATGCATCATACATAAAGTGTTTTGATAAAGAAGCATATATGTGGATAAATGGTTTTGTCCATGTGGGGAAACAAATAAAACGAATGCTCGTGTCCTAAAAATATGTAACGTCCTTCCTCTCAAAATAGCATTGGACCTTCCAATAGCACTCGACAGTGGGGTCTAAAGCCACCAGAAGAGAAACTAGTGAAGGATGAAGCGATCAGTTATAATGAGGGGTAGAGGGGGCATATCCCAAAATAACTGGCGATATTTCCCAATAGCCACAAAAAATATGATCAAGGTGCAATTGCAGCCCATAATTTCCACCTGGGTAGATGTCCTAAAATTTGGTCACTAGGTACCTCGGTCAAAGTGTGGCATTTAGATTTTCGGCCTAAGAAATGGGTCACGGGTTGGATCCCATCCAAGAGGTGGGTGCCTCAAGGGGGGACGCACAGAACAATCGGACCTCAGCCTTCAACCCTTCACGGGTATCTCCCTGCCTTATGGTGTAAGGAACACTTGACTTGGAGGATTTACAGTTCCCTATTTGACAACTTCTATGGTTTTGACAATGTGAGAACCAGATAACGGGGAGTTATTTGGATACCTATCCCCGAAATCCTACCTAGACTAAAAAAAATCTTATGGCACCTCATGTGGAGGAAAACTTAGTGAGATTTTAGAAAAAATTTAGATGTGGTTGTTTGAGAGATTGGGGGTGTGAGCCAATCTCGTTAAATTTAAATGGGAGTGGATAGTTTTGTCAAGAAAAGTGTGGGGTGTTTCGGAATCCCTTTGGAGGAAACTTACTTTGACCTCCACATTTTGAGATGAAAACTATGTGAGTGGTAAGTGACTTTTTTGTGTGAATGAATGAAAGTGTGCCAATGTTTTAATGAATTAGGTGTCCCCTTTCTGCATGTGGACTTCGCTTGGTCCTTATAGTATTGATTACCTAATTAATTAAATGCCTTTGATACAACCTTGCATAATTCAAAAGTCCCTAGGAAGCTAGCATGTGGACATGTGGGTCCTTTACTATTCCTTTAACTCCCTATTGTGATTTAATCTAAGAAAGCTTTGAAACTATCCTAGATTGTGATCATGTGGGAATGTATAGGTCTGTTACAAAACCTTTAAACTTCCCTAGTGATTTAATCTAAGAAAGTAAATTTCAACACTATCCTATCTTTGTAGCATGTGGTCATGTATGGGCCCATTACAATCTTGAGATGTATTTGAAAAATAAACTAAGAGGAGTCTCAAGGGGGTTGTTGTCCTCTCCTAAAGGTTTTAGTCTTTTTAAGGGAGAATAAATTGTCCTACAACCTTTTTCTGATTCTCAAGGTCGCTTTGAAGTGCGAGAGAAGAGCATACTAAACGATTGTTATCCAACTTCTGGTCCCAATGCAATCTTTATGTGATTAAAAATGATTCCAACTTATACTTTTAGTCAAAGCAAACCATCCATGTGGAAAAATGAAAGAAAAAGAGGAAATAATGATTTTAAACCCCCTAAGTGCCTATGTGTTTTGACTAATCCCTCTATATGGAGAGGGAACTAAGTGTGGTGCAGATTACAACATGCATGAAATCATTTTTAAGAAGGCTAGGGGCCTCCCCCAAATCACAAAAAGGCTTACAATGTGTATTGTTATGCACAGGTGTGCGGGTCTCAGAGTAGACAGAGGCTCACTGAGCGCCTGTGCGCAAACCAAAAGAGAATTTTGGGCGCAGGTGCACAGAAGGTACTAAACAACATAGTAATTTTGGCACACGTGTGAATGATGTGCAACTGTGGGCCTATAAACCCGCACACACCTGTCACACGGTCGTGAAGAAAATTCTGATTGGAATTCTCTCAATTCAGCTTTGAATTGGGTGTTTTGTAGGTCAACTTGGGTCGGTCATGGTACCAATAGGTTAAATAAACCAAAAGAAGAGATAGAAAAACCCAAATGGGTTAGGAAATTGATACCTTTCCCCAGTGGAGTCGTCAATATGTTGCACCTCTTTTGTCACCTAAATGAGAAAAATAGAGGTGCTTACAAGCTTAGTTGGGTTAGCTAAGAAAGACAGCAGTGAAGGAAAGGGTTAGAAAAAGAAACATAAAATACTAAGCTAAGAATTAAACTAAGAAATGAAAAAAAAACTAAACTATTGAGCATAAGGACATAAGAACAAGAAACCAATAAGACTCATGTCACCAATGGAAAGGATTGTATTAGTGAAAATAAAACACCGAGAAGAAAGATGACTTTGGGTCCCTTCTTCCTCCAAGGGAGGGCTCTTGGACCCCCACAATTTGAGCTCTTTTTACAACTTTGAAAACTTGAAAGAAATGGTGAAAGAATCCCAAGCTAATCCACTCAAAAGGTGAGATGGATTGCCCAAATGTAATTATTCTAGTATACTCTTGATGAGAGAAGTGGATTCGCCAAGAGAATAGCAGCAGCATAACCTTGCAAATGAATTCCTTGAAAATGTAGTGCACCCATGGCCTTGTTTTATAGCATCACTTTGAGGTATTGTGCAACCATCTTTTAGTGTGAAAAGGGGTTTTTTAGGGAATTTTTAGGTCTTTGACCAGCCATCCAGTCGGATCAAGCCAAGATTTGGATGTCAAATCAACTTGTAAGTTGAACCAAAAGTGGGTGGGAGGCCGACCAATCTCATAAATGTGTCATTCTCAGGTGTGCGTGGCTTTTAGCGACCACATTCGCGCATCATGCGCATGTGCGATTTTCTTGCGTTTATGCATGGTGCATGTGCGTGCACGCCCTATGTAGTCATAGCACACCTTAATTTTATAACTGGTTGTATAGTTTTGGACCTTTTGGAAATTATTTTTTGGTAATTTTGGTCCATGGGTGAACTCATAACTGTTTGAAGCTGTTGGATTCCTGTAACCATTTGCAGACGAAATTTCAGTGATAATAGCTACCAAAGGAAAATATGATCATCCCCACAATTATTCTAGTCCAATTTCATCATCGCTAGATGCTACGGTTCAAGTTCCTAATGTTCCTGACAGTCAAGGAACAACTTTCCCTCTCCCTTCTTCCAAATACAATATTCTAAATCAGTTGGCCAACATCAAAGAAGATTTCACCCTCCTGAACATGGTTGTCATCCCTGAACAACAGAGGCATCTAAAACAATTCATGGAAGGAAAAGATTTTGTTGTAGCCAACCTCTCTAAAGAGGTGAATGAAGAGGATTCGTCAATAAATAAAATAGATGTACATAACTTTATATATCCTGTAAAAAATCTGTAATAACCTTCATTTAATTTAAACTACCATTGAATTAAAACAGAGCAGTAAATTTGAAAATTCACTCAATTTAGCATATTCAATTTGATATTTCAATAAATAAAATTTATTAACAATTTAATTCTAAAGATTCATAACTAACCTTAATATGATGCTGCTTCCTTAGCTTGAATCTACTCCTTAGGACACCCCAAAACCAGCCACCCTACCGACTAGTACGCCTAGCCCTAGGACATCAATGGACGTCCTAGCCCTCCGAGCCCAAAACCTCTTCAGCCCCGGTGCACTGTAAATCCCACTGTAAACCAACTCTCCCAAAACTCTCAGTTCTCCCCTCTCCTCGAATGCATGAAAAATGAATCCCCCTCATACTCCTTCACAACCTCCCTTATTCCTCCTTCACCGCCCCTCACATTTACTTCCACCTAACTCTTTATTACCCCTTATCCCTTTATTAATGCCTTATCCATTCATTAATTGCCTTATCCCTTATTTAATTGTTTCCCTTTTACGTATTGGTTACGTTATCCCCCTTTGGGATACGTAACCCCATTTAACATTATATTTTATTTTTCCCCCTTTGTTTAATACTTAATTAATAATCAAATTAATCATTAACCATTAATTAATTAATAATCAAATTAATCATTAACCATTAATTTAATACTTAATCAATTAATGACTCACTTAATAATTAATCATTCATTAACCCTTAAT
>ML800125.1:214514-294449 GCA_009831015.1 Picea engelmannii
TCATACTTAAGCTAATCATAGTCAAAAATAATTAATTAATAACATATAATTAATTAAGGTTATATAATAATTAATTATAATTTAGCTAATTTTTAGGATTATTTATGAAATTATTCATATTAATAAGTAAAGGGTCATTACAAAATCCCCCTTTTTATATTTCTCTAAATATTATGGATAAGATCACCCATTGTGTCCTCATTGATGGCGGTTCAGGACCAAGTGTGATGCCAAAGATTATTATGGAAGAGCTAGGTGTGTCTTGTACAAATGAAAACTCCAGGAGAATGCTCTCTTATAATAGTCTACAACAAACAACCATAGGTGAAATTAAAGATGTGACCTTAGTTTTGTGCACACACCCTGAAATAAGGACAACCCTTAGCATTCACGTAATTGACATGCTAGTAAGCAATTGCTCCATCATATTGGCAAGATATTGGCAAGATTTGATGGGTGGATACATCTGACTTGACGGGACACACTTGTCCATTCCTCAGAATGGAAAAACCTTTATAGTCCTTAGAGAGGGAAGGATTTCACCTTACATAGAAAGTGTTCCACAACCTAATGCGAACTATGTCGAACAATACCTAGGGGTTTATTCCATCTTTTCTAAGGAAGATAATAATCCCATTGGAATAGATTGATTTAGATGATGGTATGTGGCACATGCACTTCGATGGTTCATGCTCTAGTGAAGGTAACGGAGCTGGAATAATCTTGTACTCTCCTGTGGGGAAAATTCATAACTTTTCTTACAGGTTGGAGTTTGCTTGCACAAATAATGTCACTGAATTCGAAGTTGTATTATTAGGCATCAAAAATGCCTATAATCTTGGTTGTGGTCACCTTTAAGTTTTTGGAGATTATGAGCATGTTGTGAACCTCGTACGGAATTTTTACTCCCCTAGCAACAAGTTGATGAAACGATACATCCAAACTGTTTGGGCACTTATCTCAAACCTATTATATTTCAACATCACTCATGTTAAGAGGGAATTGAACTCAATGGCTGATCGGTTAGTTGTTTTTACAGCCTCTCCTAATTGACAACTTCTGCCACATAGACCTGATTGTACTTTCCAATCTCTATATCGTCCACATATCTCTGACAATATAGAATCTTGGCAGGTCTTCCCTAGCGATGAGATCATTTCTGCTTTCATTCAAAATGAACCCTATAAGCCCAAGGAAATCATATCCATAGAAGATAAGAAGTGTTGTATCCTTTTCATCACCTAAATGAGAAAAAGAGGGACACTTACAAGTCCAGTTGGGTTAGCTAGATAGGACATAAATGAGTGCAATAGTTAGAAACATCAAGAGAAATAAGAAAATAAACAACTAATCTAATAACAATTAAAGAAACTAAAATAATGTGCATAGGGGAAATAGAACAAAAAATAAACAACATTCATTCCACCAATCGATAGATCGTATTAGTGGGAAAACACCAAAGAGAAAGGGAGGCTTATGGGTCCCCTCTTCCTCCAAGGGAGGGCTCTTGAACCCCCAATGATTGAGCTCTTCTTACAAATAACAAACTAAAAGGAAATGGTGTAGAAATCCAAATCTTATTCACTCAAGAGGTGATATGAATGGCCCAATGAAATGGTGTTTGTATGCTCTAATGAGGAAAGAGGTTCCTCCAAGAGAATATAGGCAGCATAACAATACAAATGAATTCATGAAAATATAGTGCACCCATGGCCTCATTTTATAGCAAATATTTGAGGCATTATTCAACCAGTCTTTGGTGTGAACAATCGGCTCTTTAGGGCACCCTTAGGTCTTTGAACAACCCCCCACTTAGATTCAGCTCAGATTTGGGTGTCAAATCAACTTGGGAGATGAACCAGAAGTGGGTGGAAGGCCAACCAAAATCATAAATGCGTCATTCTGAGGTGTGTGTGTCTTTTTGCATCCACAGTCACGGTTATATGGATATTGTGCATCGTATCATTTGATTGCACCATCAGAGAGGGGAACAGGTTTTATAATAGTATGGTTTCATTGCAATTTAATTGTTAAATTGATTAGAGGAATGGAATCAGGTACATTTTCAAAATAACTTGTGTCTGTATTTGATTTGAGGAAATAATTTCTGGACAGTGGTTAAGGTTTTGATTCTAAATAGAGTTGAAACAAATGACTGTGTGTTCATTGGGATTTTGTTTTGAATATTAAATGGAATAAATGAGAGGAACATAATTCTTTATATAGGATGTTGAAGATCATAGTGATTTTGAATATGATGACACTGTGTTAATTAAAAATCTTAAAGATTTAATTGTGGACGGTGTGCAAGTATTAACACGCAGTACTTGTTAGATTGATCACAACAATTGTTTAGTTGGTATTGGATCGTTTTCATTAAAAACATAATTGTTTTATGGATTACTTAATTGATTTTTCGAACGGTATCTACTTTTTTCCCCTACCATTATTTAACGGTTTTCTAATTACAATTCCCCTCACCTTCCCATATTCATTATCCACTCCATGTTCCTAAAATTTAATTACAATTAAAGGAAACTCTGTATTATGACAGTATAAGATCGCAGGGATGGATTACAGTGATATATTCTTTGGTTTAAATTACAGTTGATTGTTTGTCATATATGAGCAGTAATCATGATATTTTCCCCCTCATTTTAACATTTTTCACTCAATACAACCCCTCGCATATCCTAGAACATTTTTTCACCACATGCTCACTGACAACTATTAAACAATTTCTATGGATTGGATTGCATGAGTCTGATATGTTGTTGAGCCAAATTTTATTTCATATTTTAAAAGAGTTGTCATGTATGGTTGTTAAAGAAACTATTTGCAAATCAATTATGCATAAAGGAATGAGATTTTTCAGCAGAGGTATTCATGGAAGAGGTAATCGAGGGAGAGGTAATTGGAAGAGGGGCCCTAGAAGGCCAAGATTCTCTATACAATTTGATGCAGACTCGCAAGAGTTAGGCCAACTATTTCAAGCTGGGTTTTCTAACTGGATTGGGCAAGGAGTGTTCCAACC
Organism: Picea engelmannii; assembly: GCA_009831015.1. NCBI lineage: Eukaryota > Viridiplantae > Streptophyta > Pinopsida > Pinales > Pinaceae > Picea > Picea engelmannii. The sequence continues at coordinate 217,549 of ML800125.1, forward strand.
TAGGCCCAAAAGGTCTCCCTTCCAAGCCCCATAGGTCTCTGGTACTCTCGTGACTCCTCATGTCTCACTACGGCCTGAAGTTCCTGAAAATGATGGATGGCAAGAGATTGTCCACCCGACAGTCTTCCAACATTTTGGCTGGCCTAACTTATCTTTACATACTCCCCCACCTATCAATCAAATTTTCTAAGCTTCCCCTATACACTCACTAGTTCAATCTTCCCATGTGAGCAAAAGGTGGAAAACTGAAGCCCAGCATGCCCCAGACAAAGGAAAATCCATTGGTGCCCCTTCCTCACCCTCCAATGACTCTGATAAATCTGTGTCCTCCCGCATGCATTTCAGGGATGATTTCTCTCATGTGATCATCAAGATTAGGCCTAAAGGCTCAAAACGGCCTAAGGAAAATTCAGAGGGATCAAAAGGTGACAATAGAAACAAGGTAAAGATTGCCTCCGAGAGTGGAAAATATGGATTTTAAGTTTTTTTTATTTATTAATTGTTGAGAATAGTTGACTTCTAAAATTTTGGACAACACACTATTTTTGGATATATGGTTAATATATTTTGGAAATAATTTCAGTTATCATTAAGATAAATTGTCAAATATGAATGTGATGATGGGAGTCACAAGGAGGGATGTTGTTTTTAATTAAATAGTTGTGTTATGATTGTTAAAAGCTAAAGGGAGTCACAAGGGGTCCCACCTACTAGTTATTATTTATTTAAAAACCCTTATTGTGATTTATTACTTTTCCCCCTAACTAAAAGTTGGTTGAGTTTTAGTTAACTTAACTAAGGAAGTAGTTCAACTAATTCAACCAATTCTAATTTGATTAAAGGCAAAAGGAAAGGTAGGAACAAGAGGAGAATAGGAGAAGCATACTAAGGTTTTCTCTTTGAGATTTTGTTGAGATAATTGAGTTTTCATTCATTCCCTAATTCATTTGAAGCCTAATTTGTTTTTATGATAGCAGGGTCCTATTGTAGACAACAAGATTCAGGGTTTAGTTACATCATTTAGACACTTGTTTTTCAAAGGTGTTGATATATCATTGATAGTATGTGTAGACTTGTTTATTTTTGAATTAGATTTCATGACTGACAAAGGTTGTTGTCCAGACTCGAGTTTAAAACAATCTATGGCAAGATGATCCAGTTTTTAAAGTTCATTTTTTTATTTTCTGTCAGAAGTCCTTTTGTATGTTTCATCGGGGACGTCTAAGTTTGACTTTGGTCCTTTTGTAAAGAGAATGATTCTTTGAGGAATTGGAATGAAATAAAAGATTTATTTATGTCTCATATGTTTTTATTATTGACTTGGTGTCTCTACTTCTGTCTCTATGTTTATTTCAACATCCGATATGTTCAAAAATTACATAAAAAAAAAATTCAGCAAACTTTTATTTATAAAAAAACAGCCTAAGCACTTGTAAACAATACTCGTGAATTAGTATATCGATTTTGATGGCTATAAACATAGGGTAATATTCTCGTCTATCTTTCTTTATCAAAGCCACATCTGAAAATATTTGAGTAGAATCATTTCATATATTTTCCTCAACATTTATTTGGTGACCATACTTGGGAGATATTCAATATCTCTCTGGTTAATTTTTATGCTTGATGAGCATCAAATACATCTATTTTTTTCTGATATTGATTCTTTGACTATTTTATTTATTAACGATTATGCATGTTGCAAGGAAACCCAATATTGAGCCCTGTCTTCAAGATCTTACCAACATTGCTTTGAATTTGTTCAACACCATTTTAGACACTGCCAATACTCGTGATGAGCTTAATCATTCCTGGGCAGCAATTGAACAAGATATTAGTGCCCAAGAACATTGGGAAGCTAGACATAGACAACCTAGAAATCAGTAGTAACCTTCATTTTCCTCCAGTTATGGCCTTACTTTCATGTCCTTAGACTCTCATGTTTCTAGAAGAAGAAGAGGCTTATCACCTGAAATTAATCCTATTGTTGAAATAAGAAGAAGGAACGTTGTGTTATCAACCCAACAAACTTCTCTAAGGATAAATTATTCTGATTCTTCCAGTTCGTCTTTCTCTCCATCACCTATCATCCAGAAGATGGCATCTAGTGGTGGCTCTGGTGGCACTATAAGTGCTTCCTCCTCTCAGTCTTCAGCTTCATCGATGATTGGTAGCTTATATAGCCACCATATCCATGTCCAATCTACCATAAATCCCACCAAAGTCATTAAAAATAATGGGATTTTTCAGTTTGAAGGAAACCCCACGACCACACAGTGGCATGTGTCCTCTCCTCTTAACCTAGCACCTGCTACTCGTCCACTTCCTAAATTCAAAGATCATCTCCCTAGATTTTCGGGAAATAACATTTTCACTACAAACGAACAGATGGTGGAATCTTCTAATGCTTGTCACAACATAGGATCCAATGACAATGATACTTGCATGTTCTTATTCATCAATTTCTTGGAAGGAAAGGCTGTGGTCGATTTCTTTGACCTTCCTCCTAAGATTTTGTCTAATTGGGAGGAGTTAGTTTATTGGTTAAGGTCCACCTATGGTAAATCTAAAATCCCATCTAAACAATTAAGGGAGTACAATAACATCGGCTATAAGGATGGTGAGACCATCAAGTCCTTCAACTTGCATTTCACTAAGTTATACAATCAAATCCCTGAACTCATTCAACCTCAGAACCAAACTTCTTTCATGCATTACTACAATGCATTATCTTACACTATCATCATAGGCTTGAGGAAAAATCCATTGATAACCTCGGTTCCCCTCTACATACTTGTTTAGAGTATGAAGAACAACTCGAAACAACAGGTCTTCCCCAGGGAGAATCGGTTAAATATACAGACATGTCCACCCTCTTAAATCTAGTACAAGATATGAATAATTGTATGATACCATATAAGAAAAAGGGAAATTTCTCCCCTATAACCCTTGGATCTTCGTCCTCTTATGCACCCCCCTTTACAAATCCAAATGAAAATAATTTTCATTCTAAAGTTATCTTGCCTCGAAGTTGGTGTAACGTTTGCGAGGAACACCACGAGGAAGCCACATGTGAGGTAAGGAAGAATTTCAGAGATAAGATATTTGGTAAAAGACCAGAAACTACCATCGTTGTCCTAGATTTTGTAGAGCCAGAAGATGTCATGATCATCAATACTAGGAACAAATCCTATGCTACCAAAGGCAAATATGATCCTCCCTGCAATTCTTCTAGCCCAAGTTCATCATCGCTAGCTGCTACGGTTTAGGTTCCTAAGGTTCCTGATAGTCAAGGAACAAATTTCCCTCTCCCCTCTTCCAAATACAATATTTTAAATCAGTTGGCCAACATCAAAGAAGATGCCACCCTCATAGACATGGTTGTCATCCCTGAACAATAGAGGCATCTAAAGAAATTCATGGAAGGAAAAGATTTCATTGTAGCCATCCTCTCTAAAGAGTTGAATGAAGTGGATTCATCTATAAATAAAATAGGTGTACATAACTTTAGATATCCTGTAAAAAATCCCCATTTTTATATTTCTCTAAATATTATCGATAAGATCGCCCATTGTTGCCTCATTGATGGTAGTTCAGGCCGAAGTGTGATGCCGAAGATTATTCTGGAAGGAATTGGCTTGTATTGTACAAATGAAAACTCCAGGAGCATGCTCTCTTATAATAGTCTACAACAGACAACCATAGGTGATATTAAAGATGTGACCATAGTTTTGTGCACACACCCTGAAATAAGGACAACCCTTAGCATTCAGGTAATTGAAAAGACAGTAACCAATTACTCAATCATCTTGGGAAGATATTGGCAAGCTTTGATGGGTGGATACCTCTCACTTGATGGGACACACTTGTCTGTTCCTTGAAATGGAAAAACCATTATAGTCCTTAGAGAGGGAAGGATTTCACCTTACATAGAAAGTGTTCCACAACCTAATGTGAACTATGTCGAACAAGGCCTAGGGTTTTATTCCATCTTTGCTAAGGAAGATAATATCCCATTGGAACAGATTGATATAGATGATAGTATGTGGCACATTCACTTCGATGGTTCATGCTCTAGTGAAGGTAACGGAGCTGGAATAACCTTGTACTCTCCTGTGGGGAAAATTCATAACTTTTCTTACAGGTTGTAGTTTGCTTGCACAAATAATGTTACTGAATTTGAATCCTCATTATTAGGCATTGAAAATTCCTATAATCTTGGTTGTGGTCACCTTTCAGTTTTTGGAGATTCTGAGCTTGTTGTGAACCTCGTACGTAATATTTACTCCCCTAGCAACAAGTTGATGAAATGATACACCCAAACTATTTGGGAACTTATCTTGAACCTATTATCTTTCAACATCACTCATGTTAAGAGGGAATTGAACTCAATGGATGATCATGTAGTTGTTTTTACAGCCTCTCCTAATCGAAAAATTCTTCCACATGGACCTGATTGTACTTTCCAATCTCTATATCATTCAAATATCCCTAACAATATAGAATATTGGCAGGTCTTCCCTAGCAATGAGATCATTTGTTCTTTCATTCAAAATTAACCCTATAAGACCAAGGAAATCATTTCCATAGAATATCACAAGTGTTGTATCTTTTTCATCACCTAAATGAGAAAAATAGCGACACTTACAAGTCCAGTTGGGTTAGCTAGATAGGACAGAAATGAGTGCAAGAGTTAGAAAAATCAAGCACAATAAGCAAATAAACGACTAATCTAATAACAATTAAAGAAACAAAACTAATGTGCATAATGGAAATAAAACCAAAAATAAACAACATTCATGCCACCAATGGATAGATTGTATTAGTGGGAAAACACCAAAGAGAAAGGGAGGCTTATGGGTCCCCTCTTCCTCCAAGGGAGGGATCTTGAACCCCCAATGATTGATCTCTTCTTACAAGTAACAAACTAAAAGGAAATGGTGAAGAAATCCAAAGTTGATTCACTCAAGAGGTGATGTGAATGGCCCAATGAAATGATGTTTCTATTCTCTAATGAGGAAATAGGTTCCTCCAAGAGAATATAGGTAGCATAACAATACAAATAAATTCTTGAAAATATAGTGCACCCATATCAACTTTTTATAGCAAATATTTGAGGCATTACTCAACCAGTCTTTCATGTGAACAAGGGGCTCTTTAGGGCACCCTTAGTTCTTTGACCAGCCCCCCACTCAGATTCAGCTCATATTTGGGTGTCAAATCGACTTGGGAGATGAACCAGAAGTGGGTGGAAGGCCAACCAAAATCATAAATCCATTGTTCTGAGGTGTGCGCAGATTTTTGCATCCACAGTCGCGGTTATATGGATATCGTGCATCGTATCGTTTGATTGTACCATCAGAGAGGGGAATGGGTTTTATAATATTATGGTTTCATTGCAATTTAATTGTTAAAATGATTAGATGAATGGAATCAGACATGTTTTTAAAATAACTCGTGTTTGTATTTGATTTTGAGGAATTAATTTATGGATAGCGGTTAAGGTTTTGATGCTAAACAAAGTTGAAACAAAGGATTGTGTGTTCATTGGGAGTTTCTTTTGAATATTAAATGGAAGAAATGAGAGGAACATAATTCTTTATACATGATGTTGAAGATCATAGTGATTTTGAATATGATGACACTGTGTTAATTAAAAATGTTAAATATTTAATTGTGGACAATGAACAAGTATTAACACACAGTAATTGTTAAATTGATCACAACAATTGTTTAGTTGGTATTGGATCGTTTGCATTAAAGGAAACTCTATATTATGACAGTTTAAGATCGCAGGGATGGATTACAGTGATATATCCTTTGGTTTACATTACAGTTGATTGGTTGTCATCTATGAGCAGTAATCATGATCTTTTCCCCCTCATTTTAATATTTTTCACTCAATACAACCCCTCGCATATCCCAAAACCTTTGTTAACCACCTTCTCACCAACAATTATTAAACAATTTGTATGGATTGGATTGCATGAGTCTGATATGTTGTTGAGTCAAATTTTATTTCATATTTTAAAAGAGTTGTCATGTATGGTTGTTAACGAAACTATTTGCAAATCAATTATGCATAAAGGAATTATATTTTTCAGCAGAGTTAGTCATGGAAGAGGTAATCGAGGGAGAGGTAATTGGAAAAGGGGCCCTAGAAGGCCAAGATTATCTATACACTTTGATGCAGACTCGCAAGAGTTAGGACAATAATTTCAAGATGGGTTTTTTAACTAGATTGGGAAAGGAGTGGTCCAACCTAGTCCCAAAAGGCCTCCCTTCCAAACCCCATAGGTCCCTGGTATTCCTGTGACTCCTCATGTCTCACTACAGCCTAAAGTTCCCGAAAATGACAGATGGCAAGAGATGTTCCACCTGATAGTCTTCCAACATCGTGGATGGCCTAACTTGTCTTTACCTACTCCCCCACCTATCAATCAAATTTTCTAAGCTTCCCCTATCCACTAACCAGTTTAGTCTTCCCATGCGAGCAAAAGGTGGAAAACTGAGGCCCACCATGCCTTTGACAAAGGAAAATCCATTGGTTCCCCTTCCTCACCCTCCAATGACTCTGATAAATATGTGTCCTCCTGCATGCATTTGAGGAATGATTGCTCTCGTGTGATCAGTGAGATTAGGCCTAAAGGATCAATGCGGCCTAAGGAAAATTCAGAGGGATCAAAAGGTGAAAATAGCAACAAGGGAAATATTGCCTCCGAGAGTGGAAAATATGGATTTTAAGTTTCTTTTATTTATTAATTGTTGAGAAGAGTTGACTTCTGAAATTTTGGACAGCACAGTATTTTTGGATATATGGTTAATATATTTTGGAAATAATTGCAGTTATCATTGAGATAAATTGTCAAATATGAATGTGATGATGGGAGTCATAAGGAGGGATTTTTTTTTTAATTAACTAGTTGTGTTATGATTATTAAAATCTAAAGGGAGTCACAAGGGGTCCCACATACTAGTTATTATTTATTTAAAAACCCTTATTATGATTTATTACTTTTCCCCCTAACTAAAAGTTGGTTGAGTTTTATTTAACTTAACTAAGGAAGTAGTTCAACTAATTCAACCAATTCTAGTTTGCTTAAAGGAAAAAGGAAAGGGAGGAACAAGAGGAGAATAGAAGGAGAAGCATACCAAGGTTTTCTCTTTGAGTTTTTGTTGAGATAATTCAATTTTCATTCATTCCCTAATTCATTTGAAGCCTAATTATTTTTTATGATAGTAGGGTCTGATTGTAGACAACAAGATTCAGGGTTGAATTACATCATTCAGACACTTGTTTTTCAGAGGTGTTGATCTATCTTTGATGGTCTGTGTACACTTGTATGTTTCTGAATTAGATTTCATGACTGACAAAGGCTATTGTGCAAAGTTGAGTGGAAAACAATATATGTCAAGATGATCCATCTTTTAAAGTTCATTTGTTTTTATTTTCTGTCAAAAGTCCTTTTGTATGTTTCATCGGGGATGTCTAAGTTTGACTTTGGTCTAAAAATTCCTCAAGAATTTTTGAAAAGAGAACGATTCTTTGAGGAATTGGAATGAAACAAAGGATTTCATTATGTCTCATCTATTTTAATTATTGACTTGGTGTCTCTACTTCTGTCTCTATATTATTTCAGCATCTGATATGTTCAAAAATTACATAAAAATGTTTTTTTCAGCAAACTTTTATTTATAAAAAAATAGCCTAAGCACTTGTAAACAATACTCGTGAATTAGGATATCGATTTTGATGGCTATAAACATAGGGTGATATTCTCATCTATCTTTATTTATCCAAGCCGGATCTGAAAATGTTTGAGTAAGATCATTTCATATATTTTCCTCAACATTTATTTGGCAACCATACTCGGGAGATATTCAATATCTCTTTGGTTAATTTTTATGCTTGATTAGCATCAAATACATCTATTTTTTTCTTATATTGATTCTTTAATTGTTTTATTTCTTAATGATTGTTCATGTTGCAAGGCAGCCCAATATTGAGCCCGGTCTTCAAGATCATACCAGCATTGCTTTGAATTTGTTCAACACCATTTTAGACACTGCTAATACTCGTGTTGATATTAATCATTCATGGGAAGCAATTGAACAAGATATTAGTGCCCAAGAATGTTGGGAAGCTAGATGTAGATATCCTAGAAATCAGCAGTGACCTTTTTTTTCCTCCAGTTATGGCCTTACTTTCATGTCCTTAGACTCGCGTGTTTCTAGAAGAAGAAGAGGCTTATCACCTAAAATTAATCCTATTGCTTGAATAAGAAAAAGGAACATTGTGTTATCAACCCAACAAAGTTCTCTAAGGAGAACTTTTTCTGATTCATCCAGTTCATCTTTCTCTCCCTCACCTATCATCCACAATATGGCATCTAGTGGTGGATCTAGTGGCACTGGAAGTGCTTCCTTGTCTCGGTATTCATCTTCATCAATGATTGGTAGCTTATATATCTACCATATCCATGTCTCATCTACAATAAATCCCACGAAAGTCATTAACAATAATGGGATTTTTCAGTTTGAAGGAAACACCACAACCACACCGTGGCATGTGTCCTCACCTCTTAACCTAGCACCTTCTACTCATCCACTTCCTAAATTAAAATATCATCTCCCTAGGTTTTTGGGAAATAACATTGTCACTACAAATGAACACATGGTGGCATTTTCTAATTCTTGTCACAACATAGGAGCCAATGAAAATGATACTTGCATGCGCTTATTCATCAATTTCTTGGAAGGAAAGGCTGTGGCCAATTTCTTTGACCTTCCTCCTAAGATTTTGTCTAATTGGGAGGAGTTATTTTATTGGTTCAGGTCCACCTATGGGCAATATAAAATCCTAGTTGAACAGTTACGGGAGTACAATAACATCGCCTATAAGGATGGTGATACCATCAAGTCCTTCAACTTGTGTTTCACTAAGTTATACAATCAAATCCCTGAACTCATTCGACCTCAAAACCAATCCACTTTCATACATTACTAAAATGAATTACCTTCCCCTATCATCATAGGCTTGAGGAAAAATACATTGATAAGCTCAGTTATATTCTGCATACTTATTTAGAGTATGAAGAACAACTCGAAAGAACATGTCTTCCCCAAGGAGAATTGGTTAAACAGACAGACATGTCCGCCCTATTACATCTAGTACAAGATATGAGTAATTGTATGATAGCGTATAAGAAAAAGGGAAATTTATCCCCTCTAACCCCTGGAGCTTCATCCTCTTATGCACCCCCCTTTAGAAATCCAAATGAAAATAATTTTTAGCGTAAATTTATCTTGCCTGGATGTTTTTGTAACTTTTGCGAGGAACACCATGAGGAAGCCACATGTGAGGTAAGGAAGAGTGTCATAGATAAAATATTTGGTAAAAGACCACAAAATACCATCGTTGTCCTAGATTTTGCAGAGCCAGAATATGTCATGATCATCAATACTAGGAACAAATCCTACGCTACCAAAGGAAAATATGATCCTCCCCGCAATTCTTCTAGCCTAAGTTCATCATTGCTAGCTACTACGGTTCAGGTTCTTAAGGTTCCTAACAGTCAAGGATCAACTTTACCTCTCCCCTCTTCCATATACAATATTCTGAATTAGTTGGACAACATCAAAGAAGATGCCACCCTCTTGGACATGGTTGTTGCCCATGAACAACAGAGGCATCTAAAACAATTCATGGAAGGGAACGATTTTGTTGTAGCCAACCTCTCTAAAGAGGTGAATGAAGAAGATTTGTCTGTAAATAAAATAGGTGTACATAACTTTTTATATCTTGTAAAAAATCCCCCTTTTTATATTTCTCTAAATATTATGGATAAGATCGCCCCTTGTTGCCTCATTGATGGTGGTTCGGGCCCAAGTGTGATGTCAAAGATTATTATGGAAGAGGTAGGCTTGTCTTGTACAAATGAAAACTCCAGGAGCATGCTCTCTTATAATAGTCTACAACAAACAACCATAGGTGAGATTAAATATGTGACCTTAGTTTTGTGCGCACACCCTGAAATAAGGACAACCCTTAGCATTCAGGTAATTGACATGCCAGTAAGAAATTACTTAATCATTTTGGGAAGATATTGGCAAGATTTGATGGGTGGATACCTCTCACTTGATGGGACACACTTGTTCATTCCTCATAATGGAAAAACCATTATAGTCCTTAGAAAGGGAAGGATTTCACCTTACATAGAAAGTGTTCCACAGCCTAATGTGAACTATGTCGAACAAGACCTAGGTGTTTATTCCATCTTTTCTAAGGAAGATAATATCTCGTTGGAACAGAATGATTGAGATGATGGTATGTGGCACATGCACTTCGACGGTTCATCCTCTATCGAAGGTAATGGAGATGGAATAATCATGTACTCTCCTGTGGGGAAAATTCATAACTTTTCTTACAGGTTGGAATTTGCTTGCACAAATAATGTCATTGAATTCGAAGCTTTTTTATTAGGCATTGAAAATGCCTATAATCTTGGTTTTGGTCACCTTTCAGTTTTTGGATATTCTAAGCTTGTTGTGAACCTCGTGCGTAATATTTACTCCCCTAGCAACAAGTTGGTGAAATGATACACCCAAATTGTTTGGGAACTTATATTGAACCTATTATATTTCAACATCACTCATGTTAAGATGGAATTGAACTTAATGGTTGTTCGGTTAGTTTTTTTTACAGCCTCTCCTAACCAACAACTTCTGCCACATAGACCTTATTGTACTTTCCAATTTCTATATCATCCACATATCCCTGACAATATAGAATCTTAGCAGGTCTTCCCTAGCGATGAGATAATTTGTGATTTCATTCAAAATGAACCCTATAATCCCAAGGAAATCATATACATAGAAGATAAGTGTTGTATCCTTTTCGTCACCTAAATGAGCTAAAGAGGGACACTTACAAGTCCATTTGGTTTAGCTAGATAGGACATAAATGAGTGCAAGAGTTATAAACATCAAGCACAATAAGATAATAAATGAATAATCTAATAACAATTAAAGAAACTAAACTAATGTGCAAAAGGGAAATAGAACTAAAAATAAACAACATTCATGCCACCAATGGATAGATTGTATTAGTGGGAAAACACCAAAGAGAAAGGGAGGCTTATGGGTCCCCTCTTCCTCTAAGGGAGGGCTCTTGAACCCACAATGATTGAGCTCTTATTACAAATAACAAACTAAAAGGAAATGGTGAAGAAATCCAAAGCTCATTCACTCAAGAGGTGATGTGAATGGCCCAATCAAATGGTGCTTGTATGCTCTAATGAGGAAAGAGGTTCCTCCAAGACAATATAGGAAACATAACAATACAAATGAATTCTTGAAAATATAGTGCACCCATGGCCTCTTTTTATAGAAAATCTTTGAGGCATTATTCAACGAGTCTTTAGTGTGAACAAGGGGATCTTTAGGGCACCCTTAGGTCTTTGACCAACCCCCCACTCAGATTCAGCTTGGATTTCGGTGTCAAATTGACTTGGGAAATGAACCAGAAGTGGGTGGAAGGCCGACCAAAATCATAAATGCATCGTTCTGAGGTGTGCGCGGATTTTTGAGTGTTTTCGACTGGCGCACGTGTGTGCACTTCCTTTGCATTTTGAGGGCACGGTGATTTTATAACTAGTTGTATAGTTTTGGGCCCTTTGGAAATGCATTTTTTGGGAAATGGATGAATTAATAGGTGTTTGGAGATGATGGATTCTTACAACCATTTGCGGATGAAATTTCAGTGATAACAGATGCCCCCTGATGTATGAGTTTAGGAGCATACATATATCTGAAATATATCAATTTTTTTTCTACTGAGAGTACTTTTGTAAGAGAGAGTGTTGGGGGAGTTTGAAAGAGAGACCCATTGGAGGGAGAGGGGAACCTGTAGGACCCAAACCCTTCACAAGTTGTGGAAAAATAAAATTGTGTACAAACGAGGTGGGAATGCCCCATGCTCATGTCATGTAACTTAGAAAATGTATGAGGCAATAACTGAAATTGTGTGTTGGTTTAGATGACTGCAGCACCCTTAGGGGCGAGTTAATAATGGCAGAGGACAATTTTTATGGTGAAAAAACTCTGAAAAGAGGAGATGAAACCTATGATAAGTGTCGAGGAGTCGCAGGCATTGATGTCCCAACAATTTTCAAAGGTATTCGGAAAATATAAAAATAACTTCAATAGTCGCAAAGTAAGACCCACCGCAACATGAGAAAGTGTTGAAGTCGAATGTTGTGGGGGTCAATGACAGTAGAGAGAAATGAGGATTCTCTTTGTGTCATCTGAGACTCCTCATTATGGAGGTAATGAGTGTCAAGATATTGTCTCCCATCTGGGAACTGTGTTGATGTTGACAGAAAGAGAGACGGGACTCCAAGAAGCAAAGGGCTTCATGAAATCTACTGGAGAAGATCAGGAACTGATGAGGAACATGGACGAAGTCAATAAGTGGTGAGACTCAAGACTTCCCTTGGTTGGGAATATATGTAAAGGATGAGTGGCAGCAACCATGGAATAGAATCTAGCATTGGGAGGATGACTAGACATGGGTTAGATTGTGCCAGAGTCGTGACAAGATGGGAAAACATAGAGATCATAGGTGTATGGGTTGTAAGATACTCGAGTTTTTTGGATGATGTCAACAAGGGTAGGAGGTAAAAAAATGCCCCAACCAAGGGTGACAAGGGTTTCTTTGCCAAAAAAGGAAGGTCACTAAAGGCGACAAGAGAAAGCTATGAAAATGCGAGAAACAGAGGTTTTGTACAATTACCAAAGGAATAAACAATAAGTTGGGATAACTATGCAGATATAGAAATGGGTGCCCCAATGTAAGATGTCTTGTTCGGTGAGGGCGCAAGTTTCTGAGAGAACTGGTGGAGGATGGGGGCCCCATAGGTGGGTTTCTGTATTAGGTAAATGAATGGAGGACAATATGCAAATGGGAAAAGTGATGGTGGATGAGATAGAGAGTTAATGATACTGCGGAGGTGCAGCTTAATTTGAACCATAATGATATTACCCGGGAGTCCTTTGTGGGGAAACTAGAAAAATGAGGAGAAGGAGCATGCGTCTAATTCTCAGAAATGCAAGGACTATTGGGACTCCCATCCCTAGGGGGTGAAAACAGCATGAGTGTCAAAGTTCCATAGGGGACTATGATGGGGACAACTCATGTGGGAGAGAGTGCTACCGATTGACAGTATTGAAATGTAGTGGAGGTGTGAGTACTGTAGAGCTGGATGGGGGGACCCTAGAGGAAAATATCGGAGGGTGTGTCTAGGAGATGCAATTGATATTTAGAGGGAATGATTACATGCCAGTATCAATTATATACTTGAAAGGGCTACACTGGTGGGAAATTACCAAGTCCCTGCACACATAAAAAACAAAATACCCGTTGTGAACGATATCTGAAAGTAAATAACATATAACAGTTATTTGAGAATTTTGAACATGAGTATGCATACCTGAGCATGATGTGAGAAAAATGCTCCTCGGGGGAAAAATATGGATGGTGGCCTAGGGAATGTGACTGTGTAGGTGGTGGGATCCTGATCCTGTGGCTGAAGACGGATCAAAAAACGGATGCTCGGAGCTCCCGGAATTGAGTATGGAAGTTTGGAAAAAGGGACTATATATAGTTGTAGGGCCCACATTTCCACCTCATTCATACCTTCTACCATAGTGGATTGACGAGAGGTTTGAGGAGATATTTGGAGATTCTAGGTGATTGAGCAAGCTGATCCAGGATCAGCAAGTACTAGGTTAGTGGCCATAACCTCCTGCATAATAAGTAGGATTTGTTTTTTGGACAGGGATGTACGGATGGTCGTACAAGAGGATTATGTGTGGGTGGGCCCCCAATGCACATGAAATTGAATGATTCATGCACATGATTGAGTGGCTGCAATTGGGATAGCCACGCACGAGGGCGCTCGAGTGGGTAAAACAGGCACGCATCAGATGCATGCATGTTCGAAGCACAGCTCTGCATGCATGTGCGGTTGTGTTCCGGAAAATTGTGTATGTGTGCGCAAATATGTAGCGAACAAGCGCGTTGGGATGCGCATCTGTGTGTGTGATAGGGGTACATGCATATGCCCCTGTATCACCCATATTTTTTCATGCATGCACAAATGTGGAGTGAACAAGCGCACATATGTGTACTATAACACACCCACTACTGGAACTAATATTTTTCGTCTTTTTTCCTTCTTTTCCTCGAGGAACAGAATCCTCGAATTCCCATGGGGCTTGATGTAGACCCTACCATCCCTTATGCTTACACATGTGATCATTGGCTACGACCACAGGCCTTACCGAAGAGGTGCTTCCGGATTTCATGATTCCGGAAATCGCGATACAGGTGTTCCCCTGCTTTTTGCTTTCTTGAAGTGTCGAAATCCAAAAGGAACCAACAGTTCGTCACATCTAACAATGCCCCGGATTAAAACCTGGCATTCCACCTTTCATATTTTCACGTACTAGTTTTTCACGGCAAAAGAGGATGAGGGGTTCACACCCTTCAGTTTTTCAGGTGCTGAAACACCGAAAACCAAATCTACACACGCTAAGCCATATCAGGATTTCACGAGTCAAGAATTCAGGACTAGCATGTACCGGGGGCTTGCCTCTAGATATCTTGGGTGTCGAAATATCAAGAAATCAAGAGTTCCTCTGGTTCTCCCTTCCGCAATCCCTGTCGCATGTGTGTGTGTGTCTGTATCCATCCACTCCACTCTCCCCCTCCTTCCACACTTCTTTCCTCCTATGAGGTTGTGTGTGGCATGAAATTCCCCGTTCGATGGTCAGTTCTGAGAGCTTATATGGATGGGTGGTTCACCCCATCCCCTCATTTACTCTTTGAGGATCCTCCCCACCTACCATCCAGGTGGGTAATTCATTCCTGGGTTTGAGAGTGAGCTTTGGTTTTCCTGAGCACGTACAAACCAGTACGATTTTGGTCCGGTGGAAGTTAACGCAGCCACTCCCGACCCCTTCCACCACCCCTCATCATCCATCGTGGTCTCTTTTCAGCACATCCCCCTCTCAGCAATTATGCAACATATATTCATACATCACTTACATTCATCAAACCTTTTATACAAAGGTCCGTTAAATCAAACATTCACAATCTTTGAGTTTGCCATAGTTCTTGGCCAGTATAGTTATTTTTACAGACTGGGGGAAACAGGGTGTTACAATTCCCTCTCCCTTAAAGGAACATCGTCCTTGATTTTCTATCTATCAATATGACATGTATGTACAGGGGTAAACAAAATTGGATATGCTTGTTTCATGGCATCTTCCATTTCCCATGTATCCTCATCTGGGCCAAAATGTTTCCACTGTACCTTGATCTGTGCAATGGTTCAGTTCCTGAGCGGGGTTTCCTTTCTGTCCAGTATGCATTGAGGTTATGGTAGGAATTATCCCTCTGGTTCCACCTGGATCACAGACTAGTCAATTATATGATTAGAATCATGTACATATTTCTTCAATAATGAAACATGGAAAACATTATGTGCTTTTACTGTGGGAGGAAGTGCAAGCCTATAGGCTACAGGTCCCACTCTATCTATAACTTCAAAGGGTCCACAATACCGAGGTGCCAACTTGGCACAGGTTCCCATCCTCAAGGAACTCTTCCTAGGCCTAACTCTTATGTATACGTGGTCTCCCACCTTGAACTATCTTGGATTTCTCTTTTGGTCAGCGTAAATTTTCCGGCGGTTCTGAGCGACCTTTAGATTTTGTTTTATCTAATTCAATTGTTGTTTCATTTATTTCAACATGCCAGGTCCAATAGTAACTCTGTTTATGGGATTAATCCAACTAAATGGAGTATTGCACAACCTATCATAGAGGACTTCGAAAGGGCTCATCTTCAGGGATTCTTGGTAGCCGTTGTTGTAGGTGAATTCCACCAGTGGCAGGAAATATTCCCACTTTTTGGGTTGATGCATTACATGCATCCTGAGCATGTCTTCTAATATTTGATTCACCCTTTCCATCTATCCATCAGTTTGAGGGTGATAGGTTGTGCTAAATAGTAACTTGGTCTCCAAACTAGCCATCAGTGATTTCCAAAAGTTGGAAGTAAATTTCGTGTCTCTGTCAGACACGATCTCTTTCGGCATACCATGTAGTCTAAATATCTCCTTCATGAATACATTGGCGATGTCTATTTCCTTACAAGTCGACTTGACGGGAATAAAATGAGTGGACTTGCTCAATTTATCCACGACTACCATGATGGCATCATTCTATTTGGTCGAGGTTGGTAATCCGGTGATGAAATCCATGGAGATGGTTTCCCATTTCCATTCTAGGATTGGTAGAGGTTATAATAATCCTGTTGGGTGTCGGTGTTCTTCTTTCACCTGTTAGCATTCTGTGCATTTGGCTAAGTACTCAACTATGTATTTCTTCAATCCAGGCCAATAGAATTGTTTCCTGGTGGCCGCGATCATCTTATGGTATCTTGGATGACCATTATAGGGTCTTTTATTCAGTTCATCCATTATGAACCTCTTCAAGTCGTCACAATCTAGGATATACAATTTGTTTCTATAAGTGAGTAGACCTCCTTCCATCATCTGGTAGCCTCCATACTTTATCCATGTGGGTTCTTGTTGTAGGGATGAGGTCATGGTCTGGAAGAATGTCTCTGTTTCTTGTGAATTTCTTAATCTTTCCTTGACATCCGTCTCGCAGGTGCTTATCGCTGCCAGGTGAATTGTTTTCATGCTTCTACTAAGGGCATCAGCCACCCGATTTTTCTTTCCCTTAATATGTTTGATTTCAAAATCAAACTCGTTGAGGAGGGCCATCCACCTAGCTTGTCTAGCATTGAGATTTGGTTGGTCAAACAGATATCAAAATCCATAGTGGTCTATCATAAGTACAAATTTTCTTCCCACGAGGTAATGTCTCCACATTTTCAAGGCGTGTACTATGGTGACTAGCTCTAGATCATGGGTCACATAGTTGGCTTCGTGCTCATTCAATTTTCGGGATTCATAGCAGACCACACTTCCTCCTTGCATAAGGACTCATCCGAGCCCTTCCTTACAGGCATCTGTGCACACGAGGAAGTCAGCTTCAGAATCGGCGATCTTCAGCATGGGTGAGTGGGTCAGTAGATGTTTCAGGGTTTGAAATCTTTCTTCACATTTTTGCGTCCACGTGAATTTTGTCCCCTTATTCTGGAGGGTAGTGATTGGACATCCAATCTTGGAGAATCCTTTTATAAATCTCCTATATTATCCTGCCAAGCCCATAAAGGATCGGATATCCGAAACGTCCTTCAGGGTAGGCCATTCCATAATAGACCTGATCTTATCAGGGTCTACTGCTATTCCTTCTTCAGATAGGACATGGCCCAAGTAATGTATTTGCTTCTGGAAAAAGTCACACTTGCTAAATTTGGCATAGAGTTGATGTTCTCTTAGCACTTGAATCACAAGCCTAAGGTGTTCCTCATGTTCCTCTCTATTCTTGGAGTAAATTAATATGTCGTCAATAAAAACCAGCACAAATTTGTCTAGGAATTTAATGAGCACATTGTTCATCAAGCACATAAAAGTGGAAGGGGCATTGGTCAATCTGAATGGTACTACCACAAACTCGTAGTGACCATATCTTGTCCTAAAGGAAGTTTTGTGGATGTCTTCACCCTTGATTCGGACTTGATGGTATCCAAATCTCAAGTTAGTCTTTGAGAAGATAGAGGCACCTCCCAATTGATCGAAAAAGTCATCAATCTTCGGTAAGGGGTACTTGTTCTTTATATTTACCTTATTGAGTTATCTATAATCTATACACAGTCGGAGGGTACAGTCTTTATTTTTCACAAACAAGACTAGTGCTCCCCATGGAGACACGCTGGGCCAAATATAGCCTCTATCCATCATTTCTTTCAGTTGTTATTTAAGTTCAACTAGCTCAGGTGTGCTCATCCTGTAGGGTTTCCTAGACACTGGCACCGCTCCTGGTGCAAGTTCTATTGAGAAGTCAATGTCCCTTCTCAGAGGTAGACCCGGTACCTCTTCTGGAAATACATCTCTATATTCTCTCAGTGTGCGGTGGTCTTCTAGGCTTGGTTTGTCACCTTCAATTGTTTTCAACACCTGTATTGCATATAGTGGACATCCTTTTTTGCAATACCTTCTCATTTGAAGAGATGATATTTGTCTCTCTGAGACAGGTTTTTGGATCCCTTGAAGGGTTATTCCCCTTCCTTCTTCACTTACACATTCCAAGGTTTTATGGTAACAGTTCAGTTTGGATTTATGAGTGGCTAGCCAGTCCATACCAATCAACAGATCATATGATCCCAGGGGTAATATGTTAAGGGTTGCTTGGGTGGGGAATTTGCCCATAATGAATTGGCAGGATTCTATGACCTCCGCTACCCTTCTTTTGGTTCTAGTGGCTAACTGTACCAACCATGGCTTGGCATTTTTATGTGGTTGTAGTTTACATTTATCAACAGCCTTAGGGGCTATATAATTCAAATTTGAACCAGGGTCAATCAGAATAGACACTAGATGGTTGGTGATCATACCTTCGATTTCCACCAATGAAGCTTGGTGATCATCTTGGTTATTATCCCAGGCTGCATAAATTTGTGGCACACTTTTGGCCACATTATTGATGATGGTAGCTTCTTGAATGTTGTAAATTCTCCAGTTGTTCTGTTGTCGGTGCGGGCAGTCCCTCAGTATATTTTATTCTCCACAACGCCAACATTTCAAAGGTTCTCTCTTTGGGTTATCAGTCCTTACTGGGGAAGATCCAGGAGGTTTATTTCCTCTCAAGGAGGGAAAGTTCTGTTGGTGTACACTTTGGGCCGGGAAGATCATCCTTGAGTTCTTTTTATAGTCCTTAAATCTTGGAGATTTAAACCCCTTTCTCTGGAATCTCGAACTATTCTTCTGCTTCCAGCCTTCGCGAGGTCCTATCCGACACCCAAGATATTCATAACAATATCTTGCCTTTCAGACAGTATCTTCTAAGGTCTTTGGTTCATCAAATTCAATCATGTTCTGATAGTCCTTAGGTAGTACACTGATGAATTGTTGCACCTTTTCCTTTTCTTCTTTTATGTAGGGTACATACCTTAGCAACTCAAGGAATCTGCTGACATATTCCTCTATGGTGAGTTTCCCCAGCTTAAGTTCATAGAATTATTTAGTCTTTTCGTCAAAATATTTTTCCGACAGATACTTCTTCTGGAAGTATTTCTCAAACCATTCCTAAGACAGGTCTTCTTCGTGAATCCCTTTTACATTCTTAAGGTCTTCCCACCAAATGGAAGCCTTTCCATTCAAGTTGAAGGTGGCTACTCAGGCCTTCAATTTTTATGAGAAGTCATGGACTCTGAAATATTTCTTTAGTCCAAGAAGCCAGGCCTCCGCTTCCTCTCCCTTCTTTATTTCACCGTCAAAGGTGAGTGGTTTGGCCTTCTTGAACTCTTCAAGATTATGACTCTTGGAAAGTTTATGTTTCTTTCGTTTTCTTCGGGAATGAGAACTAGTTCTGCTACTAGAAGATCCCTCCGAGTCACCAGCTTCCTTTCCAGAGGAATCATCCGACACTTTTCCTTTATCTCTGGGGTGGACCTTCCTCGAGGTACTCGTCTCAGTGTGGCCACTAACATGACCACGTTTCTGTATCTCAAGTTCATGTTGCAATTGTCTTTGTATGTCGGATAAGCTCTACAGTAAAACTGCATTAATTTATGTTTGCTTCTCTTACTCTTTTATCATCCTCTCGTTGTCAGCCTTGCAGCTTTGTAATTCAATCATGAGGCTCCTCACAGTCTCAGCTAGATCTGGAGGGGTCCCTACTGCCCTCCTTTCGTCAAACTCTTCGTCTCTATTGTGGGAGCCCTCCCCCACTTCATGGTCAGTCACCATTCTCTACGTCGGAAATTTCCCGCAGTTGATCTTCTGCTTTGTGTGCAAAATAAAAATGTTGGTTGTTAGTCAATATTTATATTCATTTATAACCAGTACATAATTCATATTTTTCACATGCACACACACCATAGGAATTTTTCATTCTTAACTCTGGCTTTTAACTGAGGGGGGGGTCAAGATAAGAGTTAATCCTTTTAATAGTACTTCGAATGGAGTCTCTATGTAGCCCATTCATGAGCCCACGTAGGCCAAGTGTTGTAACCATGCTCTGATACCAATTTGTAACACACCCACTACTGGAACTAATACTTTTTGGCTTTTTTCCTTCTTTTCCACGAGGAACAGAATCCTCGAATTCCCATACGGCCTAATGCAAACCCTACCATCCCGTATCCTTACCCATGTGATAGTTGGCTATGACCACAGGCCTTATCGGAGAGGTGCTTCCGACTTTCGCGATTCAGGAAATCGCGATACAGGTGTTCCCCTACTTTCTGGTTTCTCGAAGTGCCGAAATTCGAAAGGAACCAACAGTTCATCACATCTAACAATTCCTCGAATTAAAACCTAACATTCCACCTTTCAGAGTTTTGCATACCGAGTTTTCATGGAAAAAGAGGATGAGGGGTTCATACCCTTCGATTTTCCAGGTGCTGAAACACCGAAAACCAAATCTACACGCGCTAAGCCATATCGGGATTTCACGAGTCGGGAATTCGGGACTAGCGTGTACCAGGGGCTTGCCTCTAGATATCTCGGGTGCCAAAATACCAAGACATCAATATTTTTCCATGCTATTATTATTTCGAGGTTTCGCAAGTCGGGGTTTCACGATATGTGCAGACAAGAGGTCTCGCACTTAGGTTTCCCGGGAGCTGAAACTCCTAAGCTTGTATTCATCGCTAAACTCATTTCGGGGTTTCATAAGTCAGGACTTCGTGACTGGCGAGTACAAGGGAACTGACCCTTGGGTTTATGGGGAGCCGAAACACCGAAACATCCAAACTCTAGACACGCTATGCCATCTCGGGGTTTCACAAGTCGGGATTTCAGGACTGGCGAGTACAAGAGACTTGCCTTTAGATATCCCAGGTGTCGAAACACTGAAATATCAACTTCAAATCACGCTATACTTATTTCATGGTTTCGCAAGTCGGGATTTTGGGACTGGCGAGTACAGGAGACTTGCCTCTAGATATCTTGGGTGCCGAAACATGAACTTCTAATCACGCTATACTTATTTCGGGCTTTCACAAGTCAGGATTTCGGGACTAGTGAGAATAGGAGACTTGCCTCTAGATATCTTGGGTGTCGAAACACCAAAACACCAAATTCTAACCACGCTATACCATTTCAGGGTTTCAAAAGTCGGGATTTTGCGACTTGTGAATACAAGAAAACTTGTCCTTGGGTATCCCGGGTGCCGAAACGCCAAAACACTAACATCTGAGGGAACTATTCTTTCTGGTGCAAGGTTTCCAAGCTTAGTCCATAAAATCCTTCAACGGACTCTTGGATAATTATCACCAGGCTTGGGTACATGACTGAAAGGCCTTCTTAACTTATCGAGTTATGAACTCTATGACAGGGGCGAGGTAAGCTTAGATATTTTACTTAAATAGTAGTCCCTTCAAGAAAGTCACTCTGGATCTTGAATATGATGGAGCTTCCCGGAAGGAGGGGCCTTCGGGAAGACAAACCAGGGCATATCATGGGACATGTACATGGGGTAACTCTCCAGGGAACGAGCTTGAATCATAACTTATACATTCTATACGTAAAATGATTATGGTCATTTAAGTATAAGCATGCATTCATTTGTTGCTGATCAGAACACCAGGCAAACACTTCTATATAGAAACAAATCATTTATAAGTGTAAAAACATGAGCATGCATCCATTATATTTAATTCAAGGTGCGAGATGTAAAACACTTATTAGAAAGAACACTGAGTATGGCACAACTGCTGAGAGGGGTGCTCGTCTCCACCCAACTGTAGGCTCAGCAACTCCAAATGGATTTACCACTAGCCACCCTCGAGCTAGACCATGATACTTTGAGACTCAGTCTCTTACTTCACGCTCATCAGAAGTCCAGGACGAAGGTTACTCTCCTTCTCTTCTGCTCATGACTCACTGTATTTCCCAGAGTTCCTCTGGTTCTCCCTTCCGTGATCCCTATCGCGTGTGTGTGTGTGCGTCTGTATCCGTCCGCTCCACTCTCCCCCTCCTTCCACACTTCTTTCCTCCTACAAGGTTGCATGTGGCATGAAATTCCCTATCTGATGGTCAAGTCTAAGAGATTTTACGGATGGGTGGTTCACCCCATCCCCTCATTTACTCTTTGAGGAGCCTCCCCACCTACCATCCGGGTGGGTAATTCATTTTGGGGTCTGAGAGTGAGCTTTAGTTTTCCCGAGCACATACAAACCAGTATGGTTTTGGTTCGGTGGAGGTTAACACAGCCACTCCCGGCCCCTTCCACCACCTCTCATCAGCCATCGTGGTCTCTTTTCATCACATCCCCCTCTCAGCAGTTATGCAACATATATTCATACATCATTTACATTCCTCAAACCTTTTATACAAACGTCTGTTAAATCAAACATTCACAATCTTTGAGTTTTCCATAGTTCTTGGCCATTATAGTTATTTTTACAAATTGGGGGAAACAGGGTGTTACATGCACGCTTGTGGGTAAAACAGTCGCGCCCTTGAGGCAAATTTGAGGGGTATAAAAACTTAACTGTTTTGGATATTTTGGTGTTTTTGTGGGTTGTGATGTCTGATCAGGTATTATTTATGTGGATGTAGGTGACCAGTTAATGATGCCAATCCACTAGAGGGAGAGGGATTGGGCATGCCTGAGAGAGGCGGTGAGATATGAGGAGCCAGTTTTACGGGGGCCTTTGGAAGCCTATGGGTTGCTAAAGTTTTTTGAGTGTTCACTCGTGGGGCAAAAGAGTACCTGTTGCAGTTCTTGATCTCATTGTGGAGCCCTGATCTACAGTTCTTCATTGTACGAGGTGAGCATTGCGCATTCTCTATGATAGAGGATGCGTATTTTTTAAATGGACTCCATTTTCAGGGAACCCAGCTACCTGTTGAGCCCGTGTTACCTGGGGATGGACAGCTGGTTGTCCTAGCCTGGACCTATTGTTCGGGAGAGGAATTCATGTCCAGCTATGTGGTGAGGATTGGGGTGATGGACGCCCTTGTGAATCATTGCATTGCATCAATGATTTTGAGAGTGTATGAATTGCCCGCTACTCAGCGGATCAGTGGTGGTCAGCTGAGGATCATGTAGAGGGCATTGAGGGGTGAGCATTATGCCTGGGGTTTGATGCTTCATGCCAAGATGGTGAGGTAGCTCAATAGGTGTCGAGTTGCTGACTCAGGAGAGTTTGCCTTTGGGTTCATCTTGGTCGCTTGGTTTTTGGAGAGGGTGCCCATGTTCCACGCAAGAGTTTTGTTGGATGTGTTGGGTGTGCGAGAGTTGCGATTGAGGCAATGGGAGACAATATTGGTTCGAGATGGGGGTGGTGAGGGTGGAAATTACTTTACAGTCAAGGCTACATGGGTGTGGTGTCAGATGCCATAGATTATACTCCAGTTCCCGTATAGTGGGGTTGATTTCTGGGAGGACCCTTAGATGGTGCTACCCCCTGGAGAGATTTTCGAATATAGAGGTATGTTGATGTATGTGATATTTTGATTTTTAGATAGTAGACCATATGTTTTATGTATGGATGGATTTCGATGCTATCATTTGTGTGTTTTGTGTGAAGATGTGGGACCTCGTGGGTGGGAGGTTGAGTTGGTCAGAGCATCGGCTCATCAGGGGGTTGTGAGACCACCACGGGGGGACCCACGGGAAAGGGAGAGACATCGGCGGGATGAGGTTAGTGTGAGGCCAACCGATGATGAGAGAGAAGGTAGGAGACGTTGGTTTGATGACCCTGGTGCAGGGCCTTCACATGCTCCTCTGGTGGGGGACAGGGGAGAGTTCAAGGATTTTTGTCACCGATTGGAGGCGGTACTACAGAGAGTGCCTAATTGCATGTGGACACGGATCTAGGACGAGGGAGTCTTGGAGCAGTGTGTGGGCCTTTCGGTGGAGTTGTGGACCCTGATCCACAGAGAAGCTATAGCGGGGGCAGTGATGACTGGGCGACTTCCCCCAGGGTCTGAGGGACCCCTAGCTGGTGGGGTACCTCCTCCAGAGAGAGGCCCAAGTGGTGGAGCTCTAGCAGCGCCATGAGTACCTTTGTATATGTATTTTTGTATTTATATAGGATTTCAAACCCATTTTGTATATGGTGATGTGGCACCAATTTTGTACCTATAAGGGTGAGGTGGTTCACCTACCTACGGATGTTGGACATGTTTGTACTTTTTTTGTAAACATTGATGGCATATTGATTGATATATATATATATATGGATATACATTTTGGATCTATATGATGTTCACATGTGATGATGAATTTTGATGTCTTTTATGATGTTTAATCTATATGTTGTGATAAACTTTTGATGGTTTATGTATGGGTAATGGTATGATCCTAATGTGATAAATGCCAATCTAACACTAGGTTAGCCATATTATCTCTTATTTGTTTGAATTGTCTTGGAATATGTGTAAATGTGATTGAATCAAAATGTTGAGATTGCAGAAGAGGCAAGGATCGCAGAAAGGGTACACATTGTTGAGTTGAAGGACAATGAGCTAGGAATCTAGTAAGACGCTAAGGTGACGAATATGGCGGTGACTGGCCTTGGCAAGGATACCAATGACGGTTGTGTACTCTTCTTGGTTTTTGGTTGCTAAGCCCAAACATATGTCGTTGGAGTGGAGAAGTTCATGTGAGGGGGAATAGAGGGCCCAAGCGGCTGAAGCGAGATTCTGTGTCCATCGGCTAGATCCGTCGACGTAATCCATGTGGTAGGTCGATGGAGGAGGAATCTGTCAAGAACATAAATGGTAAATTAGACACAAGGCATGAAGGAAAAATAAGATTAAAAACTCTACAAAATGTGTACGAAAAAGAAAAAGCCTAGTGTAGAATGGCTACGCTCAAGCATAAAATTTCTTTAAGTACAACCCGTTGACGGGTGTTTTGAGAGGGTGGCCTTCGAGGGAGGCCAGGATGTATGTGCCTTTAGTGAGGCAATGTTGGATGATGTAAGGTCCATGCCATAATGACTCGAATTTTCCATGGTCAAGGGTATCGTGAGTGATATCTTAATCAAGGACGAGGTCGCCTTCGTTGAATGAGCGAAGGTTGACGTGGAGATCAAAGGTGGCCTTCGATCATTTTTTGGATGCCTCTTTGTTCTATAATGAATACCGACGGTATTCATCCAGTGACTCTAAGTTTATCAAATGCTGCTCCATTGGAGCAGTGTCGGTTAATAGCTCAATAGCGGTGTGTAAGATGGGGATTTCGCACTTGATGGGGAGAGTGTCCTCGAACCCATGGACAAGATGAAATGGTGTAAAGCCAATGGCAGTTTTAACTATTGTCTGATAAACCCACAGTACGGAAAACAACATATGATGCCAATTGGTCTTATGTTTGTTGACTATGCGCTACAACATGGTTTTGAGGACCTTATTGATCGCCTCTACCAGTCCATTGGACTGAGGATAGTATGGGAGGCAAACTCGTGGGAGAAGCCTAACCTGGAGGAGAGTTAGATGAAAATCTCATTCTCAAAGTGTTTCTCGTGATTGGAGACTAACTGTAGTGGGGCTCCAAAGTGGGAGATGATGTGGTTAAAGAAAAAACACGTTGCAGTGTCAGTGGTGTTATTGAAGGTAGGCATGGCTTCAGCCCACTTGGTGAAATAATCGACTTCCATGGCGATGTATTTGTGTCCATTGCTAGATGGAAGGTTGCAAGTCATGAAGTTTATGCCCCATTTTCAAAAGGGGCCAGTAGTAATGACTGGGTGGAGAAGAGAGGGTGGTGCTCTTGCTTTGTTCGCATATAGCTGACATTTGTCACATCACTTCACAGCATGGATGCAATCGTGAAACAATGTGGGCCAAAAGTAACCTACTTGAATGATTTTTTGGGCGGTGTACATCCCTGAGAGGTGGCCACCATAGGCGCTGCTATGGCAGGCATTCAAGACACTATCGGCTTCGTTGATAGTCAAACATCGACAAAGTATTATGTCGACCCCTTGTCGATATAAGATATCACCGATATGGAGGGAGCGAGGGGCCTAGTGGCGAATACGTCGATGATCTTCCAGAGAGAGGTGGTTTCCAAAATTCTTTGTTTAGAGGTAGATGAGGAGATAGTCATACCAAGGATCATATGAGGGGATGTAAAAGAGATGTTCATCAAGGAAGTCAGTATTGACGAGAGAGCTAGTAGTGTCGGAGAGAAATGTCGTAATGAGTTTGGAAATGATGAGGGATTTCTTTCTCTTGGGTGTTGAAAATTTGAGGTCGTACTCCTGAAGGATGACGATCCATCGGACAAATTTTCCATTGATTTGTCGACGACTGAGAAAGTATTGCATGGGGTTGGAATCTTCTACGACTTTGGTAGTTCAAAGTAGAATGTAATGGCACAGTTTTTGGACTGCAACGACAACTGCAAGGGAAAATTTATCTTTGTGATTGTATTTCAAAGGTGTCCCTGAAATATTTTTACTAATATAGTAAATTACATGCTCACGGGAATCATCCCCTAATTGGACGAGAACTCCTACTACTGAGACGGTTGAGGCCGATAAGTAGAGGATATAGTCGTGGTCATAGTCGGGTGGGCTAATCAATGGGGAATTGGAGAGTGATTCTTTAATATCATCAAAAGAGATTTGGGCATGTTCATCCCATTGGAATGGGATATCATGACGTAAGAGGTGAAGTAAACCGTGTGCATGAGTGGCGTAATCGGGGACAAAGCGGCATAAAAAGTTGGCTTTGC
This sequence comes from Picea engelmannii, assembly GCA_009831015.1. Classification (NCBI taxonomy): domain Eukaryota; kingdom Viridiplantae; phylum Streptophyta; class Pinopsida; order Pinales; family Pinaceae; genus Picea; species Picea engelmannii. The sequence goes on from ML800125.1 coordinate 244,444, forward strand.
CTTGTAAGATTTGCAACTGGCATAAATTCCGAGGGGGGGGGATTTATGTGATGGCTTGGACCTTGAGGGGCTCCACTGTGATGTCACGTTGGAAAACGATGAACCCAAGGAGGAGTCCAGCGGTGATGCAAAATACACACTTGAGAGTGTTCAAGCAGATATTGTATTGATGACACCTTTGAAAGATGATTTGTAAATCATCAAGATGTTGAGTATGTTTCTTGGATTGAGCGGTGATTTGTCGAAGTATGCAAGGATGATATGAGTTAGATCATGAAAAATGTATTTCATGGCCCGTTGAAAAGTGGCACCAGCATTCTTGAGGCCAAAAGGCATGACACGATATGTGAAAGTACCCCAGGGGGTAGTGAATGTGGTTTTGTATTGATCGGCTGGGTGAATCTGAATTTGGTTGTAGCCAGAGAAATCGTCCATGAAGGACAAAGCCTCATGGCCAGCACAATCATCGATAAATTGGTCGATAAAGGGTGTTGGAAAATTGTCTTTGGGACAGGCGTGATTGAGATCGTGAAAGACTGTACAGATGCAGATAATGTCTTGTTTTTTGTTAACAGGGATGGGGTTGGAGACCCATGACGTATATGCGATGGGGCATATGAACCCTACAGTGCGTAATTTATCAATCTCAACTTTGATGGTTTCCACTTTGTATGGGCGTAATGGACGTTGCTTTTGTCGTACAGGGGTAATATCAAGCCATGTGTCTATATGATGTTCGACAATAGAGGGGTCGAAGTCCGACATCTCTATGTATGACCAGGAAAAAATGTCAAAATGTCCTGGTATTCCTAGAAGAGAGATTTGTAAGATATGAGTTCTTCAGGAGAGCATCACGCACTGATGGTGATTTCCTCTACGATTCCAGGTTTTATGTAAATATCGATTTTGACAGTGGGGGAAATGTTGGCCATGTGGCCTTCTTCAAAAGCATTGGGGGCAGGGATAGGGTTATTGAACCAGTCTATGTGCCCTGATGGGATAAAATATTTTGTTTTGATTGCGTATATGGAGTTTCAGTCAGGAGGCGTAAAGGCTTCCTATAAAAGAAAGAGTGCTCTGTGATGGAGCTGATCCCATGGGCAATCAGGGGTAGTTAACTCCTCAAGGATGTCTTCGTCGCAGTGGAATATATGAGAGTATAGGGGATCTGGGGGAGTGACGTTAGTAACTGTCACTATGTTCTTGTCTTCCAGTGGTGAAGATGTAGATAGGGTTTCATAATGAGGTTGTGACGGTTCACTTGACATGAACCAAATGTCCAGATACTACGGGTTGAAAATGGTAGTCAGACGTAAACTTTTCGTGGGGAAATGAATTGGAGAATTGGGGGGATTTGGGGGTAAATCCTCATATAATATATCCAGGAACCATGGAGGATTAGGGAGTGCCTCAGGCTCAGGAGAGAAGATATGAACAACATCAGGTTATGGGGTAGGGGAAATCATTGGTTCTGCTGGCAGTGGGGGGAGTATAGGGTTTTGAATAAGGGTCATTTGGCGACACCTGTATTCAAGGATCATAGGACATTGGTATGTGAAATGATCCAGGGATTCACAGAGAGATCAAGGGAATATCATCCATTTGTTAACTGAATTCGTGACATAGTGAATATCTGTGATAGGAGTACTTGATGACGTGGACGAGGGAGACTCTTGTTGAAATATCTGGCGTATTGTCATTAGCATCTGTCGAAATTGAGGTAGTGTCGAGAAATGGTGGGTGTAATGGACATACTCTGAATATATGGAACATGCAAATTTGGTTCGCATCCCTTTGGTACCGATGGTTGGAGATGTGGTGGTAGTACTTGGTGCGTTTGGTGGTGCAACGAGCAGTGTGGTTGCTCGATGAAGTCAGATTAAATTGTGTAACTCGGGGAGAGACAGGAATTTATTGGTGGGGTATCCATCTTTCTTGCATAGTGCGCAAGGAGGCTGAACTTGTGGAGGAAGTGGAGCGGTGGGCTCTTGCTTCTTCCTTCTGCCCCCAGCTACAGTAGTGGCACTAGCGAGTGGGGGTGAGGGTGGTGTGGTTGGAGTAAGGATCGAAATCTGCATCAGGATTCCTTTAGTTTAGGGTGGGAGGGATGGTTGAGGGACCATCACAAGTGGATGTAGATACCATACTGGGATTTCCAGCACCATGTTGGGTAAGTGTTTTGGCTACCTGGAAAGATTGTACGCCCGGTGGGGGGTAAAATAAGGGGATTTGAGTAATGGCTTGGGGAACTATCTCCCAAACGGGGATGTGGCCTTGGGGAAGGGTGAAATCGAAAACAGGTGGAGCTGAAGAGTTCTCAGGGGGTTCCTGAGGGAGGAGTTCTGTGACTAATGGGATTTCAAATAATAAAGAAGCCTTTGTGGGAGGAAGGGTATTTCCAGTTTCAGTTCCATTGGATGAGATGACACAGACTTTTTTTGAGGGATGGATGAGCGGTGGTACTCCATGGTATGTCCCTAGAAAGGATGGGTCTCTGAAAAATCTGGGACCCATCTCAATGACTGGGGAGGCGTCGGGATTAGTGTGGACAAAGGGTAAGATGTTATCAATGTTGGAGGAAGTCTTGGGCTCGTAATATGATACTTGGTAAACGGTGATGATCTTCCCGTTTTGGGGGAACATCATTGTGCAAAACACAAAATATACCACAGCCTTCATAGCGTACATGTAGATATGTCCGAAGAAGATGTTGTAATCGAGCATAGCATCGATAACCTCAATGTCAATGAGGATGGTTTTTCCCCCGAGTTCAACGGGGACGTTTTGAAATAACCCTTCAGGAGATGATGGTTATCCATCATAAGATCTCAAAGTGATGGCGGATGGTATGAGCTTGGGGGAACCAAGTTTCTACCATACTTTTTTGGACATGATGCATATCGATTCACCTTCATCAATGATGCAGTGATGAACTGTGATGTTCCGGATTTTAACTGGTATTTGGAAAGATACCAGAGCGAGGAGATAGGGTTCCCCATTATCGATATCAAATGTGATGAGTCTGGTATCAGTAGGGTCGATTTCCCCCAGGGTGGAAAGTAATGACTTTCGTTGAGTGGGACAGGTTTGGAGGACTTCCAAGACTGACATGGCGGTGGGGGATTGTGTCAAGTCATCGACCAAACTGTAATTGTGTGTTGCCCTAGCCTGAGGGTTGTTGACATTTTGTCGTAAGGGGATACGAGGAATGTGAAGGGGGGTCTCAGTGTTAGGGCATGGAATCATCAGAGGGGTTCCCATTGTAATTGCGCGTTGTATTGACGACTGCACATTTGGAGAAGAACTTCCTCCTCGCTAGTGAGGAGGATAGTGCAATCTACAGGAGTTCCAGGGTTTGGATATTGTCTCATATGTGGTGGGGTAGGATGCATATCATGTTGGGTGTTCATCACCCCTTGGTGTGGAATGATGTTTTTCATCACAGCTGGGGGTGGTTGTTGCATATATTGTTGAGGGGCCTGTGGAGGGGCAGGTAGTGCTGGGGGACGTGTTCCATTTTTGGATTCTTTCATCTGTTTAAAGTCAACTACTTGAGGGTAATGGTGAGTATAATGGCCATACTCACTGCAAAGGGAACCAGGGAAGTTTTTCTAAAGAGTTTTTTTATTTTTCCCTTGGAATTTTTTATTATTGCCCCCTTGGGGGTTCTGGTTACCCTGATTTTGGTTGCCCCCGACAGGTTGGTTCTATTGGGGGTGATTCCCTCTTGGTCCTGGACTATTATTGTTTCATTTTTTTCCTTTATTTTTGGCATTATTCGATTGATGGGTCATATTTTCCATATTCAGTTGTTCAAAATTTTGGTATTGTTGAATGGGAGACGGCTGAACAAAATTAACCCCGGCATGTGGGTGTCCTTGTGGGGGAGCCATGGGTTGTGGAGGGACAGGAAATGGAAAGTACAGATTATTTTGGGGCAATGATCCATAAGGTACGTAGGAATGTTTAGTGCTTTCACTAGTTCTTAGAGTGTAAGCGGAGGTAGAGGGGGTACTAGAACTTGGTTGGGCAGCTAGGCACATTGTAGGTGTCAGCGGGGGTCCACTTATGGGTGGAGGAAGGGCAACAGGGTATGGCTGTTGATAAGGGAAAGGAGGGTAATACGGGGGCCCTCCATACACCGATGGATGTTGCGTTGTATCATACATAGGTGGTGGTTGGATATATGGGTTGTGGTGTGTTTTGGTACCAATTAATCCATCCACTGAGTGAGACATCCCAGGTTTGTCCTGGTTGAATGGCATGGGTCTCGGGGCATCAGGTAGTTCCATATATAAGTATCCTTAATGGGAATAAATGAGTTCGAATTGTTGAGCCTTGTCGATGGCTTAGTCTTAAGACTGGGGAAAGGTGGTGGCCACATCCTTGGCAAGGAGGGAAACAAGTGATTTGAGAAACCAATTGAGGCATTGTTGCTTGGTGGCTTCATCTTTGCATAGACTACGTCGTCGACGCCATTTGTGAATGTGGTGTGCGGTGTGTGTTGTAGAGGTTTGTTTAAACTCTGATAGAAGTTCGAGACCATTGTCATGACGGATTGTTATTTGAAAGAAGGCCAAAAATGCTTTGGCCAAAGATTCAAAGGTCATGTGGGATCCAGATTTTGATTCTAGATACCACTTAGTTGATGGGCCAGTGAGTGTGTGTTGAAATAACCTCAATCAGATGGAATCATCCATGATGTTGTTTGAAGAGAAACACAAGTGGAAGGTCATGATATGGTTGTTCGGGTCATCTCCCACTTTTCCTTCAAACTTGGGGATGTCTGAAGGTAGTTTGGTAGGCATTGTAGGCCATGTGGGGTCATGCAATATAGGATCATTGGTGAGCTTAGTAAGATATGGTATGTTGAGGGAAGCCAAGTATGTCATCTAGGGTGGTGGTGGAGGATTAGTTCCAGCCATGGTGTGAGCATTTTGTGTACCTGACCTGAGAGGGGGGCTAGGTGGGGTTGTAATTCCCCCTTGGGAAGAAGTTTGCCCCCTACTTCCATGTAAAGGAGAGTGAGTGAATGACTGACCTTGGGAAGTGGACCCAAGTAAAGTGGAACCAATCAAAGTTTATTCCAAGATAGTATCACTTACAGGGGTGTGAGAAGGTGGAGTCGATGATTTGGCAAGACTAGGAACTCCCCCTAGAATAGGAGGGATATTCAGCAATCGTCTAGAATGACGGTGATTTTGTGGGTCCCCTATGATGTCCGACTAGAAAATTGGATCTGTGCAAATGGTGATGAGAGAAATAAATGAACAAGAGTCTTTGTTATAACTTGGACCTTCACAATATCTCTCACAATCGTGTGTAATCACAAGAGCATCATGCATAAATCAATTGAGAAAGAAGCATACATGTGGGTAGGTAGATTTTTTCCACGTGGGAGAAAACAAATTCTCGTGTCCTAAGAGATGTAACATCCTTCCTCTCAAATAGCATTGGACCTTCCAATAGCACTCAATAGTGGGGTCTGAAGCCATTGGAAGAGGAACTAGTGAAGGATGAAATAATCAGTTATAATGAGGGGTAGAGGGGGCATATCCTGAAAGCGCTAGTGATATTTTCCAATAGCCACACAAAATCCGATCTAGGTGAAATTGTAGCCCACGATTGCCACCTGAGTAGATGTCCTAAAATTTGGTCACTGGGTAACTCGGTCAAAGTGAAACATTTAGATTTTTGGCCTCAGAAATGGGTCATAGGCTAGATCCCATCCAAGAGGTGGGTGCCTCAAGGGGGGACACACAAAACAACTGGACCTCGGCCTTCGACCCTTCACAGGTATCGTCATGCCTTATGGTGTTAGGAACACTTGACTTGGAGGATTTAAAGTTCCCTATTTGACAAATTCTATTGTTTCAAGATGTGAGAACCAGATAACGGGGATTTATTTGGATGCATATCCCCGAAATCCTACCTAGACTAAAAAGATTTATTTTGACTCCTCTTGTGGAGGGAAACTTAGTGAGATTTTAGAAAAAATTTAGATGTGGTTGTTTGAGAGATTATGGGTGTGAACTAATCTCGTTGAAATTAAGTGGGAGTGGATAGTCTCATCAAGAAAAGGGGTGGGGTGTTTCAGAATCCCTTTGGAAGAAACCTACTTCAACCTCCATGATTCTAGATGAAACTATGTGAGTGAGTAGTGACTTTGTGTGTGAATAAGTGAAAGTGTGCCAAATTTTTAATAAGTTAGGTGTCACCTTGATGCATGTGGACTTCGTGTGGTCCTTACAAGTCTTGATTACCTAATTTACTAAATGCCATTGGTACAACCTTGCAGAATTTTAAAGTTCCTAGAGAACTAGCAAGTGGACATATGGGTCCTTACCAATCCTTTAACTCCCTAGTTTGATTTAATCTAAGAAATCTTCAAAAACTATCCTAGATTGTGGACATGTGGGCATGTATAGGCCCTTTACAAAACCTTTAAACTTCCCTAGTGATGTACTCTAAGAAAGTAGATTCAAAACTATCCTATCTTTGTAACATTTGGCCTTGTATGGGCCCTTACAAATTTAAGATGTGTTTGAAAAAGAAACTAAGAGGAGTCCCAAGGGGGTTGTTGTCCTCTCCTAAATATTTTGTCTTTAAGGAAGATGAAATCTTCCTTCAATCATTTTTCTTATTCTCAAGATCGTTCTATGGTGCGAGAGAAGAGAATACTCTATGATTGAAGTTCAATTTCTGGTCCCAATGTAAGTGGTCATATATGTGATATAGAATGATTCCAATTTAACTTTAATCAAAGCAAGCCATCCATGTGGAAAAAATGAAACCAAAAAGAGGATAAATATGAATTTTAACCCCCTAAGTGCCTATGTTTTGACCAACCCTTCATGTGGAGAGGGGATCTAAGTTTGGTGCGTATTACAATTTGCATAGAATCAAGCATAAGAAAACTATGGGCCTTCAACAGATCAAAAAAATCCTTACAATGTGTGAATTTTTGGACAGATGCTCCGGTCACAGAGTAGACAGAGGCTAATGTGTCACCAATGTGCAAATCAAAAATGAACTTTTGGCACAGGTGCACATAATGCGCTGAGAAACACAATTATTTTGGTGCACGTTCTCAGAAGATGTGCCTGTGAGTTAAAAAAAACCGCGCACTTTCTGTTACACTGCCGGGAAGAAAATTTTGGATGAAATTCTCTCAGCTCAGCTCCAAATTTAGCTTTTTCCAGGTGGGCTTGGGTCGGTTATGGTTCTTGCAAGTTAAATAAACCAAAAAGAAGTGCTTAAACAGCCCAAATGGGGAGGAAATTGATACCTATCCCCAGTGGAGTCGCCAATCTGTTGTATCCTTTTTGTCACCTAAATGAGCAAAAGAGGGACACTTACAAGTCTAGATGGGTTAGCTAGATAGGACAGAAATGAGTGCAAGAGTTAGAAACATCAAGCACAATAAGCAAATAAATGACTAATCTAATAACAATGAAAGAAACTAAACTAATGTGCATAAGGGAAATAGAACCAAAAATAAACAACATTCATGCCACCAATGGATAGATTGTATTAGTGGGAAAACACCCAAGAGAAAGGGAGGCTTATGGGTCCCCTCTTCCTCCAAGGGAGGGATCTTGAACCCACAATGATTGAGCTCTTCTTACAAATAACAAACTAAAAGGAAATGGTGAAGAAATCCAAAGCTCATTAACTCAAGAGGTGATGTGAATGGCCCAATGAAATGGTGCTTGTATGCTCTAATGAGGAAAGAGGTTCCTCCAAGAGAATATAGGCAGCATAACAATATAAATAAATTCTTGAAAATATAGTGCACCCATGGCCTCTTTTTCTATATTGACTCCTCTAGAGAGTTCGTTTTCATTAAGTGGTGTAGGAAATAAAGAGAAACATAAAAAAGAGGAGTCGAAAAATAAGGTGGGTGAAACCATCTCCTTGAAAATTGGGACACCCGAGTCTCCAAAGAATGTTAAAATAGGTGCCCAATGTTCTGAGGAAGAGAAAATGAAGTTTGTTGAGCTACTTGGTGAATTTCAATATGTTTTTGCTTGGTCTTATGAGGATATTCATGGTTTTGATCCTAGTCTTATACAACATGACATTCCCATCAAGGAAAGCATAAAACTAGTTAGGAAAAAAGAAAGACCTATCAACCCTGCACTAGAAGAAACTATTTGAAAAGAGTTGGAAAAAATCTTGAAGGCTGGGATCATCTTTACGGTCAAGTATTCTGAGTAGGTTTCCAATTTGGTTCATGTTTGGAAAACAACCGGTCAGATCTGATTATGCGTTGATTTTTGCGCATTAAATCGAGCTAGTATAAAAGATCAGTTTCCTCTCCCTAACATGGAAATGATTTTGTAGCAAGTCGCAGGGTCACGGATGGTGTCCTTACTTCACAATTTTTTAGGTTACAATCAAATCAAAGTAAAAGGGGAAGATAAATATAAAAACACCTTTATTACTGATTGGGATATCTTGACTTACGAACGTATGCCTTCTGGCTTATCTATTATGAGTACCACTTTTAAAAGAACTATGCAAATAATTTTCGACGATTTGATTGGTAAAATTATTCATGTTTACCTTGATGATATAATCATATACTCTAAAGGACTATCAATGGTCTCAAAATTTCAAAAGTTATGGTTGGGTCCTTTCAAGATCACTTTTGTCTTGGGTACTAACTCTTACATTCTAAAAGATTTATAGGAGTGATCGTTTTCCTTCGGCACTAACGATTCTCACTTGAAACATTACGTGGAACCAACTTGAAAAGTTCTAATGTTGTCTGGATTTTCTATATATTAGTAGTCTAGCTCTTCTTTCATTTTTTTTTAACTGTTTTTCATTTCTTCTTTTACAGTAGTTTGATTTATGCTTCCTTTTGATAAGATTCCTACTGCTTTTACAATTTTGTCATTTTATTTTCTGTTGTTTTAAATTTTGTAATCTTAATTTTGTCATGATTTTTATTGCTTTTTCATCTTTTAGTTGATTTTTGGTCAATAATAATATGTTGGATCAGTTCTGCCATAGTGACACTCCTGCAAGATATTGTTAGTCAATAACAATCAAGCTTACACAGTTGTTACGTTGTTCCCCCTGAAAGCACACTTGAATTTGTTATCTTCTTTCACTATTGTCTTATAAAGAAATTGGTTATCTCCCACTTTTGCTTTCCATTTCTTCATCCATTTGAGAATTTAAAAGAGAAAGTCCATAAAATTTTCTCCTTGAAGTAAAGAGCGGGTTCTGGTTGAATGATTATGCATACAGGGATAAACCCCCTCATACTTAACATATTTCATGAGTTATTACCAAATTCCCGATCATTTTTCCATTAAATCTGCTCACTTCCCCTTGTTTCATAATATTCTTGGTTATATCTTCTTGATCTATTGTTCTTGGGCTACAAAACCATGTGATATGAGTTCTAAATATGTTAAAAACAAATGTCCCTGTGGAGTCGCCAGTTTGTTGACAATAAAAATCTCAACGAGGATTTTGCCTGCAAAGTATTGCTAAAGCCTATTATTTATGAGCTAATGATATATATAATACTAGTAGGTGGGACCCCCTTGTAGATTTGAGGATCATATCAGGCTCTTATTTGAAATTGATGTTGTTTTTTGACACTTCTTACAGGGTTCTACATGATTCATGATGAAATCTTCGTTTTATTTGCGACATAATGGCATATGGATAATGCATGCTATGTGTGGGTTTTGTTGCTCTAAACTCTAAACTCGATGTCATGATGGCTTATGTTAACTGTTATTACAATGTTATTGGCACCATGATTTACTACATGGTACACCTACACAAGACACATGTTAGTCATAAAAAGAGATAAAAGCAATATGAAAAAATCCAAGAAAGAGGAACTAAACTATGTTATACTATATTATATGCATTTTAAAAGGGTTGATGTTAGTCCTAACTAGAAATTTTACTAGCTACATGATTTTATTGGAGTTATATGGGGCACATATGATATATTTTATAGTATAGTTTTAGATCAATGGCTAGTATGGATCGGGTGGCGCACCTGGCAAGTAATGATTCCTAGTTTCGGTGCAGGGATTAATGGCATGGGTTAATGTCGGTTGGCTGGTGTGTACAATGTAATTGAATGAGGAGAGGATGGAAGCAATGTGCATTCACTTCACGTCACTCCATACCTTCCCCATTGGTTGTCACCCTAGCTTGGCTATTATTCAATTGATTTTTGTTGTGGTTAAGCTCCGATATTCAGGTGAGGAAGGAACTGCTCGACCAAGCTCACATTTTTAAGGTTGTTTGGTTACAAGTATGTTTTTTTCACCATCCATGAACTCACTCTATTTATGAAATAAATATTGGCTTAGTGATGTATTGGTCTATGTTTTTCTTAAGGCCGGAAATTGTGTAAACTTGTGGTGTTTCTCTAGAATAGTTGTTTGTGTGTTATTCGTTGCAAATGGGAAATTTGATGGTTGAAGTCATGATTTCATTGATTATTCTATGTGGTGGAATCCATGATGGATCTATGTTGTATATATGGGTATTTGTTGGAGGGTTTCATTTGGTTTGGACTTGTTGGTCGTTTGCTCACAGTCTTGTAACCATACCCAGTCGTATTTGGTGTTATGGGGATGTTGTGTAATTTTTGAACCACCTTTGGGTCATTGTATATCATTCTCCACCTGGTCGTGGGCTCATTTTATGTTATTGGTCTCTACACAGTTGATTATGGTGGCTATTATGCCAAGAGGATTTCTTTAAGGTTGGTTTCTATTTCATGGCTCTGATTTTATATCAACATTATTCGGTTTTTTTGGGGGAAAACAAGAGAGTTATTCCCTGCGTGTTCTCAGTATTGTTTAGTGGCCAGTAAGGAACCTTTGCTCCTATGTTCATAGTATCTCCTGCCTATGGTCAGACGGTCACCCTATCATATGAGTTTATGGTTATAATGCTTGTGTGTCCACTATGTTGTCTCAAAGAGTTCTCACCTGTTGTTGGTATGGTTGATTCCAGTCTCCATGTGTTGGTTCCACCGAGCGAACCCTTGATTATTTAGAGATCGATTTTGATATATTGAGCTAGTTATAATATGTCAATTATATGGTTGACTGTTATAGTTGTTGGGTAGTATTAACAGTGGTTTTGATTATTGTCTCTGTTGATCGGGTTGATTACACAGTTGCAATCGGAAATGATGATTGGTGTATATTCGTTGCATTCTTTTATTGTGACAGTTGACTCGATAGCTCGGCATGGTTTAATTGGTTGATTAGAGAAGTTGTAAAAGGAAATGAAAATGGGCTTCCAGTCGTTGCCTCCTTGTGTTGGATTGATAACTCAGCATTGTTTTATGGTTTGATTGGGAGTATGCTTCTTTGCGTTAGGTGTTGGTCTGTATGTTTCCTACAACATGTTATAAATTGAAATGATGGTTGTTGATACTTTGTGTTTAAATTTCCCATTCGGGATTACTGCGATTTGAAAGTTTTGATAGTTGTGGCTTGGTTGTCCACTGTGTATGTTTTATGGATATCGTGCATCGTATTGTTTGATTAAACCATCGGAGAGGGGAATGTGTTTTATAATAGTATGGTTTCATTGCAATTTAATTGCTAAATTGGTTAGAGGAATGGAATCAGACACATTTTAAAATAACTTGTGTCTGTGTTTGATTTGAAGAACTAATTTATGGACAGTGGTTAAGGTTTTGATGCTGAACAGAGTTGAAACAAATGATTGTGTGTTCATTGGTATTTTGTTTTGAATATTAAATAGAATAAATGAAAGGAACATAATTATTTATACATGGTGTTGAAGATCATAGTGATTTTCAATATGATGACACTATGTTAATTAAAAATGTTAAATATTTAATTGTGGACAGTGAACAAGTATTAACAAACAGTAATTGTTAGATTGATCACAACAATTGCTTAGTTGGTATTGGATCGTTTGCATTAAATACATAACTCTTTTATGATTACTTAATTGATTTTTCGAACAGTATCCGCTCTTTTCCCCTACCATTATTTCACTTTTCGCTAATTACGATTCCCCTCGCCTTCCCATATTCATCATCCACTCCATGTTCCTAAAATTTAATTACAGTTAAAGGAAACTCTGTATTATGACATTTTAAGATCGCAGGGATGGATTACAGTGATACATTATTTGGTTTACATTACAGTTGATTTTTTGTCGTCTGTAAGCAGTAATCATGATCGTTTCCCCCTCATTTTAACATTTTTCACTCAATACAACCTCTCGCATATCCTAGAACATTTGCTCACCCCTTGTTCACTAACAACTATCAAACAATTTGTATGGATTGGATTGAATGAGTCTGATATGTTGTTGAGCCAAGTTTTATTTCATATTTTAAAGAGTTGTCATGTATGGTTGTTAAAGAAACTATTTGCTAATCAATTATGCACAAAGGAATGAGATTTTTTAGCAGAGGTAGCCATGGCATAGGTAACCAAGGGAGAGCTAATTGGAAGAGGGGCCCTAGAAGGCCAAGATTCTCTATACACTTTGATGCATACTTGCAAGAGTTAGGCCAGCTATTTCAAGATGGGTTTTTTAACTGGATTGGGAAAAGAGTGGTCCAACGTAGGCCCAAAAGGCCTCCCTTCCAAGCCCCATAGGTATCTGGTATTCACTATAGCCTGAAGTTCCTGAAAACAACAAATGGAAAGAGATTATCCACTCGGCAATCTCCCAACATCGTGGCTAACCTAACTTGTCTTTACCTTCTCCCTCGCCTATCAATCAAATTGTCCAAGATGTCCATGTACACTCACTAGTTTAGTCCTCCCATGCAAGAAAAAGTTTGAAAACCAAGGTCCACCATGCCCCCGACAAAGGAAAAGCCATTGCTTCCCCTTCCTCACCCTCCAATGACTCTCATAAATCTGTGTCCTCCCGCATGCATTTGAGGGATGATTTCTCTCATGTGATCAATGAGATTAGGCCTAAAAGATCCACAAAGCCTAAGGAAAATTTAGAGGGATCAAAAGGTGACAGAAGAAACAAGGGAAAGATTCCCTCCCAGAGTGGAAAATATGGATTTTAAGTTTTTTTTTTTTTTTAATTGTTGAGAACAGTTGACTTCTGAAATTTTGGACAACACACTATTTTTGGATATATGGGTAATATATTTTGGAAATAATTTCACTTACCATTGAGATAAATTTTCAAATATGAATGTGATGATGGGAGTCACAAGGAGGGATGTTTTTTTTAATTAACTAGTTGTGTTATGATTGTTAAAATCTAAAGGGAGTCACAAGGGGTCCCACCTACTAGTTATTATTTATTTAAAAACCCTTATAATGATTTATTACTTTTCCCCCTAACTAAAAGTTGGTTGATTTTTAGTTAACTTAAATAAGGAAGTAGTTCAACTACTTCAACCAATTCTAATTTGCTTGAAGGCAAAAGCAAAGGGAGGAACAACAGGAGAATAGAAGGAGAAGCATACTAAGGTTTTCTCTTTGAGTTTTTGTTGAGATAATTTAGTTTTCATTCATTCCATAATTAATTTGAAGCCTAATTCTTTTTTAGGATAGCGGGGTCCTATTGTAGACAACAAGATTTAGGGTTGAATTACATCATTCAGACACTTGTTTTTCATAGGTGTTGATCTATCTTTGATATCTTTGATAGTCTGTGTAGAATTGTATGTTTGTGAATTAGATTTCATGACTGAAAAAGGATATTGTGCAGAGTCAAGTGGGAAGAAATATGTGGCAAGATGATCCATCTTTTAAAGTTTAGTTTTTTTATTTTCTATCAGAAGTCCTTTTGTATCTTTAATCGGGGACATCTAAGTTTGACTTTGGTCCAAAACTTCCTCAGGAATTTTTGTAAAGAGAAAGATTCTTTGATGAAATGGAATCAAATAAAGGATTTATTTATGTCTCATCTACTTTGATTATTGACTTGGTTTCTCTACTTCTGTCTCTCTATTTATTTCATCATCTGATATGTTCAAAAATTACATAAAAATTATTTTTTCAACAAACTTTTATTTATAAAAAAACAGCCTAAGAACTTGTAAACAATACTCGTGAATTAAGATATTTATTTTGATGGATATAAACATAGGGTGATATTCATGTATATCTTTCTTTAGCCAAGCCGGATCTGAAAATGTTTGAGTAACATCATTTCATATATTTTCCTCAACATTTATTTGGTGACCATACTGGGGAGATCTTCAATATCTCTCTGGTTAATTTGTATTCTTGATTAGCATCGAATACATCTATTTTTTTCTAATATTGAATTTTTGATTGTTTTATTTCTTAATCATTGTGCATGTTGCAAGGAAGCCCAATATTGAGCCTGGTCTTCAAGACCAGACTAGCATTGCTTTGAATTTTTTCAACATCATTTTAGACACTGTCAATACTCGTGTTGAGCTTAATCATTCATGGGAAGCTATTGAACAAGATATTACTGCCCAAGAACTCTGGGAAGCTAGGCGTAGACAACATGGAAATCAACAGTAACCTTCTTGTTCCTCCAGTTTTGGCCTTAATTTCATGTCCTTAGACTCTCATGTTTCTAGAAGAATAAGAGGCTTATCACATGAAATTAATCCTATTGTTGAAATTGGAAGAAGGAAAACTTTGTCTGATTAATCTAGTTCGTCTTTCTCTCCCTCACCTATCATCCATAAGATGGAATCTAATAGTGGCTCTGGTGGCACTGGAAGTTATTCCTCCTCTCAGTATTCAGCTTCGTTAGTGATTGGTAGATTATATAGCCACCATATCCCTGTCCAATCTACCAAAAATCCCACCAAAGTCATTAAAAAGTATGGGAATTTTCAGTTTGAAGAAGACGCCAACACCACACCATGGCATATGTACTCTCTTCTTAACCTAGCGCTTGCTACCCATCCACTACCTAAATTCAAAGAGAATCTCCCTAGGTTTTTGGAAAATAATATTGTCACTACAAATGAACACCTGGTGGCATTTTCTCATGCTTGTCACAACATATGAGCCAATGACAACGATACTTGCATGTGCTCATTCATCAATTCCTTATAAGGAAAGGATGTGGCCAATTTATTTGACCTTCCTCCTAAGATTTTGTCTACTTGGGAGGACTTACTTTATTGGTTCAGGTCCACCTATGGGAAATATAAAAGCCCAGCTGAGAAGTTACGGTAGAACAATAACATCGCCTATAAGGATGGTGAGACCATCAAGTCCTTCAACTTGCATTTCACTAAGTTATACAATCAAATCCCTAACCTCATTCGACCTTACAACCAATCCTCTTTCATGCATTACTACAATACATTACCTTCCCCCTATCATCATAGGATTGAGGAAAAATCCATTCATAACCTCGGTTCTTCTCTGCATACTTGTTTAGAGTATGAAGAATATCTTGAAAGAACAGGTCTTCCCCAGGGAGAATCGGTTAAAACGATAGACATGTATTCCCTCTTACAGCTAGTACAAGATATGAATAATCATATGATAGTGTATGATCGAAAGGGAAATGTCTCCCCTCTAAAACCTGGAGCTTCATTCCCTTCTGCACCCCCCTTTAGAAATCCAAATGAAAATAATTTTCAGCCTAAATTTATCTTGCCTCGAAGTTGGTGTAACTTTTGAGAGGAACACCACAAGGAAGCCACATGTGAGGTAAGGAAGAGTGCCAGAGATAAGATCTTTGGTAAAAGAACATAAACTACCACCGTTGTACTAGAATTTGCATAGCCAGAAGATGTCATGATCATCAATACTAGGAACAAATCCTATGCTCCCAAAGGCAAATAGGATCCTCCCCACAATTCTTCTAGCCCAATTTCATCATCACCAACTACTACGGTTTAGGTTCCTAAGGTTCCTGATAGTCAAGGAACAACTTTCCCTCTCCCCTCTTCCAAATACAATATTCTAAATCAGTTGGCCAACATCAAATCATATGCCATCCTCCTGGACATGGTTTTCGTCCCTGAACAACAGAGGTATCTAAAACAATTCATGGAAGGAAACACTTATATTGTAGCCAACCTCTCTGAAGAGGTGAATGAAGAGGATTCGTCTGTAAATAAAATAGGTGTACATAACTTCAGATATCCTGTAAAAAAAATCCTCCCTTTTATATATTTGTAAAGATTATGGATAAGATCACCCATTGTTGCCTCATTGATAGCGGTTTGGGCCCAAGTGTGATGTCAAAGATTATTATGGAAGATCTAGGCTTGTCTTGTACAAATGAAAATTCCAGGAGCATGCTCTCTTATAATAGTATACAAAAAACAACCATAGGTGAGATTAAATATGTGACCTTAGTTTTGTGCACACACCATGAAATAAGGACAACCCTTAGCATTCAAGTAATTGCCATGCCAGTAAGCAATTAGTCAATCATCTTGGGAAGCTATTGGCAAGATTTGATGGGTGGATACCTCTCACTTGACAGGACACACTTGTTCATTCCACAAAGCCTAAGGAAAATTTAGAGGGATCAAAAGGTGACAGAAGCAAGGGAAAGATTCCCTCCCAGAGTGGAAAATATGAATTTTAAGTTTTTTTTATTTATTAATTGTTGAGAATAGTTGACTTATGAAATTTTGGACAACACACTATTTTTGGATATATGGGTAATATATTTTGGAAATAATTTCACTTACCATTGAGATAAATTTTCAAATATGAATGTGATGATGGGAGTCACAAGGAGGGATGTTTTTTTTAATTAACTAGTTGTGTTATGATTGTTAAAATCTAAAGGGAGTTACAAGGGGTCCCACCTACTAGTTATTATTTATTTAAAAACCCTTATAATGATTTATTACTTTTCCCCCTAACTAAAAGTTGGTTGAGTTTTAGTTAACTTAACTAAGGAAGTAGTTCAACTACTTCAACCAATTCTAATTTGCTTGAAGGCAAAAGGAAAGGGAGGAACAAGAGGAGAATAGAAGAAGAAGAATACTAAGGTTTTCTCTTTGAGTTTTTTTTTAGATAATTTAGTTTTCATTCATTCCCTAATTAATTTGAAGCCTAATTATTTTTTAGGATAGCGGGGTCCTATTGTAGACAACAAGATTCAGGGTTGAATTACATCATTCAGACACTTGTTTTTCATAGGTGTTGATCTATCTTTGATAGTCTGTGTAGACTTGTATGTTTGTGAATTAGATTTCATGACTGAAAAAGGCTATTGTGCATAGTCAAGTGGGCAGAAATATGTGGCAAGATGATCCAGCTTTTAAAGTTCAGTTTTTTATTTTCTATCAGAAGTCCTTTTGTATGTTTCATCGGGGACGTCTAAGTTTGACTTTGGTCCAAAACTTCCTCAGGAATTTTTGTAAAGAGAAAGATTCTTTGATGAAATGGAATCAAATAAAGGATTTATTTATGTCTCATCTACTTTGATTATTGACTTGGTTTCTCTACTTTTGTCTCTCTATTTATTTCATCATTTGATATGTTCAAAAATTACATAAAAATTATTTTTTCAACAAACTTTTATTTATAAAAAACAGCCTAAGAACTTGTAAACAATACTCGTGAATTAAGATATTGATTTTGATGGCTATAAACATATGGTGATATTCATGTATATATTGCTTTAGCCAAGCCGGATCTGAAAATGTTTGAGTAAGATCATTTCATATATTTTCCTCAACATTTATTTGGCGACCTGGCGACCATACTGGGGAGATCTTCAATATCTCTCTGGTTATTTTTTATGCTTGATTAGCATCGAATACATCTATTTTTTTCTAATATTGATTTTTTTATTGTTTTATTTCTTAATGACTCTGCATGTTGCAAGGAAGCCCAATATTGAGCCCAGTCTTCAAGACCAGACTAGCATTTCGTTGAATTTGTTCAACATCATTTTAGACACTGCCAATAGTCTTGTTGAGCTTAATCATTCATGGGAAGCTATTGAACAAGATATTAGTGCCCAAGAACTTTGGGAAGCTAGGCGTAGACAGCCTGGAAATCAGCAGTAACCTTCTTGTTCCTCCAGTTTTGGCCTTAATTTCATGTCCTTAGACTCTCGTGTTTCTAGAAGAATAAGAGGCTTATCACATGAAATTAATCCTATTGTTTAAATTGGAAGAAGGAAAACTTTGTCTGATTAATCCAGTTTGTCTTTCTCTCCCTCACCTATCATCTATAAGATGGCATCTAATGGTGGCTCTGGTGGCACTGGAAGTGCTTCCTCCTCTCAGTCTTCAGCTTCGTTAGTGATTGGTAGATTATATAGCCACCATATCCCTGTCCAATCTACCACAAATCCCACCAAAGTCATTAAAAAGTATGGGATTTTTCAGTTTGAAGAAGACGCCACAACCACACCATGGCATGTGTACTCTCTTCTTAACCTAGCACTTGCTACCCGTCCACTACCTAAATTCAAAGAGCATCTCCCTAGATTTTTGGAAAATAATATTGTCACTACAAATGAACACCTGGTGGCATTTTCTCATGCTTGTCACAACATATGATCCAATGAAAACGATACTTGCATGTGCTCATTCATCAATTCCTTATAAGGAAAGGATGTGGCCAATTTATTTGACCTTCCTCCTAAGATTTTGTCTACTTGGGAGGACTTAGTTTATTGGTTCAGGTCCACCTATGGGCAATATAAAATCCCAACTGAGAAGTTATGGTAGTACAATAACGTCGCCTATAAGGATGGTGAGACCATCAAGTCCTTCAACTTGCATTTCACTAAGTTATACAATCAAATCCCTGACCTCATTCGACCTTACAACCAAGCCTCTTTCATGCATTACTACAATACATTACCTTCCCCCTATCATCATAGGATTGAGGAAAAATTCATTGATAACCTCAGTTTTGCTCTGCATACTTGTTTAGAGTATGAAGAATATCTCGAAAGAACAAGTCTTCCCCGGGGAGAATCGGTTAAAAAGACAGACATGTCTTCCCTCTTACAGCTAGTACAAGATATGAATAATCATATGATAGTGTATGAGCGAAAGGGAAATGTCTCCCCTCTAAAACCTGAAGCTTCATTCCCTTCTGCACCCCCCTTTAGAAATCCAAATGAAAATAATTTTCAGCCTAAAGTTATCTTGCCTCGAAGTTGGTGTAACTTTTGAGAGGAACACCACGAGGAAGCCACATGTGAGGTAAGGAAGAGTGCCAGAGATAAGATCTTTGGTAAAAGACCAGAAACTACCATCGTTGTACTAGAATTTGCATAGCCAGAAGATGTCATGATCATCAATACTAGGAACAAATCCTATGCTCCCAAAGGCAAATAGGATCCTCCCCACAATTCTTCTAGCCCAATTTCATCATCACCAACTACTACGGTTCAGGTTCCTAAGGTTCCTGATAGTCAAGGAACAACTTTCCCTCTCCCCTCTTCCAAATACAATATTCTAAATCAGTTGGCCAACATCAAATCATATGCCAGCCTCCTGGACATGGTTGTCATCCCTGAACAACAGAGCTATCTAAAACAATTCATGGAAGGAAACGCTTATATTGTATCCAACCTCTCTGAAGAGGTGAATGAAGAGGATCCGTCTGTAAATAAAATAGGTGTACATAATTTCAGATATCCTGTAAAAAAATCCTCCTTTTTATATTTTTGTAAATATTATGGATAAGATCGCCCATTTTTTACTCATTGATGGTGGTTCAGGCCCAAGTGTGATGTCAAACATTATTATGAAAGATCTAGGCTTGTCTTGTACAAATTAAAATGCCAAGAGCATGCTCTCTTATAATAGTATACAACAAACAACCATAGCTGAGATTAAATATGTGACCTTAGTTTTGTGCGCACACCATGAAATAAGGACACCCCTTAGCATTCAAGTAATTGTCATGCCAGTAAGCAATTAGTCAATCATCTTGGGAAGATATTGGCAAGATTTCATGGGTGGATACCTCTCACTTGACGGGACACACTTGTTCATTCCTTGGAATCGAAAAAACATTATAGTCCTTAGAGAGGGAAGGATTTCACCTTAAATAGAAATTGTTCCACAAACTAATGTGAATTATGTCGAAGAAGACCTAGGGGTGTATTCCATATTTGCTGAGGAAGATAATATACCCTTGGAACGAATTGATTTAGATGATGGTATGTGGCACATGCACTTCAATGGTTCATGCTCTAGTGAAGGTAACGGAGCTGGCATAATCTTGTACTCTCCTGTGGAAAAAATTCATAACTTTTCTTATAGTTTGGAGTTTTCTTGCACAAATAATGTCACTGAATTTGAAGCTTTATTATTAGGCATTGAAAATCCCTATAATCTTGGATGTGGTCACCTTTCAGTTTTCTAAAAATTTGAGCTTGTTGTGAACCTCATACGTAATATTTACTCCCCTAGCAACAAGTTGATGAAATGATACACCCAAACTGTTTGGGCACTTATCTAGAACATATTATCTTTCAACATCACTCATGTTAAGAGGGAATTGAACTCAATGGTTGATCGGTTAGTTGTTTTTGCAGCCTCTCCTAATCGGCAACTTCTGCCACATAGACCTTATTTTACTTTCCAATCTATATGTCGTCCACATATCCTTGACATTATAGAATCTTGGTAGGTCTTCCCTAGCGATGAGGGAATCTGTGATTTCTTTGAAAATGAACCCTATAATCCCAAGGAAATCATATCCATAGAACATAACAATATTCCTAAAGGCTTGACTCCTCTAGAGAGTTCATTTTCATCGAGTGATGTAGGCAATAAAGAGAAAAAGAAATAAGAGGAGTCGAAAAGGAAGGTGGGTGAAGCCACATCCTTGAACATTGGGGCACTCGAGTCTCCAAAGAATGTTAAAATAGGTTCCTAATGTTCTTGTTATCCCTGTTTTCTAGGGATATCTAGGAGATCATGTCTTGAGGCCCACATGTCCTAGACATGGAGTACCGAGAATAGGATTGACCTGAGCATGGCCCTGGAGGGCCCATCCTTCTTCTTCTTCGCCAGATTTGTCCTGTCAGCAGCAGCAGCATCCATCACCATCGGCTTGGACTTGCATCAGAGAAGACTCTTGCTCCATGAGGTAATTGGTCCAGGTATCATGCTATGTGTCATGTTTGATCGATATAACTTTCAGATATATGCATCAGGTTCCTTACATTTCTGACAACTGTTTGGATCTTACACTAACCCACTTGACCATTGTTGGGGGGATTAACGGGGTGCCCTAGCAAGATTGTATCCATGGGTTTTGGTTAGCCACCAAGGGGGATTTGAAGAGCCATCGTTTGCTCCCACCATATTATCATTTTACATCTTATCTCCCATACATCCATCCCATTCCCCTAGTCTGGGCATTAGGGTGACCTATTTGAGGGGTTACACTTTGTCCTGTGGGCAGAAGGGGCTAAAGGCCCAAGAGGTCAAAGCAGTTGGTAAAATATAAAAGCCATAAGAAATAGAACCTAATATGCCTCGCCTAGGGATCCCCGAGAAGGCAATAAAAATCCTCTCGATAAGAAACAAAAGGGACCCAAAGAAAAATAATAAAACAAGACCTAGCCAAGAGGATGGGAGGTCTCATCCTGAGCCAACCCATTATGTTCATAGGTATCTAGCAGTATGACATTGCCATTATTTGGTCACCACGCCAGGGCAATGACCCTTGGTTGCATGGCCAAGGGAAAGGGGGTCTCATCACGAGCCAACCTTATCATTTCTATGAAAATACTCGTGGTTAACACTGTCAGCTCTGGTCACCACGCCAAGGCAGTGTCCTCTGGTCAGACCTTGAAGCAAAAAGAAAGAAAAAGTAGTAAATAAAAGAAAGAACAAAGGCAATAAAGGGCTTGGAAAGAACTGCATCCATGACAGGTACAGCTCGCCTCCTACAAAGGCACCCACGGATAATACCTACCCTTGGTCTTCATTGTGTCTAGACATCCTTAGACCATACCACCTCATGTGACATGGCTTGAATGATATCATTTGGAAACTTTCCTCTTCTTATGGATGTTGGCCCAACAGGGCACTTTGTCTTCTCTTCGGCTTTGTATAGTAGGTCAGTGTAATGTCTTTGAGCTATTAGATGATATGCTAGGGGTCTTATGCATGCATTTGATAAAATTAATGATGAAATATGATTGAAATTGCTATGATCCCAAGGACTAATGAGCCCATGGAGGGTGAATTTTTTGATGTGCAATACCATGCCCGATGGACAGGTACCAGTGGACCGGTACACATGGGGAGATGATTAGCTCGGACCTCCATGGGGCTGAAGAGCCCATCAGATGGTTGTTGGGATGGAAGACACAGGACATTGTTATGATGAGCCTTTGCACATGAAGAAAAGAAGGGTGTTCCACCCAGGACACTTTGGTTGAGCCCGACCTAGGGGGGATCACCCACTTCAGATGGAACATTTTCCTCTTCATGGACAGGATGTCATCTAGGAGATCTGGACGTCACCTTGAGCATGTAGCAGTTTGATGCGTTACTGGAACGTGTGGTAGCTTGGAGGAGCCCTAAAGGGGCTAACATCTGACTTCTGGATGTTGGACATGCCCAAAAAGGGACAACGTCTCCCTTAGAATGGCTTGACATCCCACCTTTTGCTCATTTTGTGTCTTTTACTTAGCAGTTAATGTAAAAATAGTATGATTTTTGTAGTCATCCTTGTCGGCTGTTTTAATGACCTATTTTGTAAATTAAAGGTCATGGAGATGATATATATTGAGGATGTTTTTCCCTCATTTCAACATAACACAACTCACTCTCTTGTGAGATCTTAATTCTTGCACCCTACTAGGGTATTTTTGGTGTTTTAAAGTGAGGGGCAACTCTTGAAGGAGGATTTCTCTTGGCATTTATGGCATTTCTCTCATGGAAGGTTTACAACTAGGGTTTTCATATGCTTGTCTTCATGATATGTAAGTGTTTTTCCTGCAAAACTTCTTGATTGAATGGTTGTAGGTTAGTATTCTTGCATTTACTTATAAATTTGTTGATTTTAAAACCCTAGGTAGCAAGCACACATGTAGGTCATTGCTACATCTCCCCTTGATGAGAAATAGTTTTCAGCCATTGAAGAAAGAAGATATAGCCTAGTCGTTTCTACACTTGTCTTCCTTTTTTTTGAGCTAGCGTTGAAGTTATAGGTTGAAAAGAGGATACGCCCTAGGCCTAGTTGACTACACCTAGGTTTTCACCTTCTAGGGTTTGAAGGCCTTGCCTTTGCAACACTTTCTCCCTTAAATTTATACTTTGAGCTAGCCGTTTTGCCAAGTTTATTTAGAGAATGAGGAAAGAGCACGAGGCCTTGCTTAAGAAACACCAGAGTGAGCCTCTTTCCCCTAGGGTTTTGATTCTAGGGCCTTGCCATTGCAGTACCATAGAACCCTACCTTTTATTCTCTAAGTTTTAATCCTCTCGAGACCTTGTGCCCTTGCTTTTGAATCCATATACCCTAAGGTGCTGGTTAGATATCCAACGTTGAGCCTTTAGTGTGCAAAACCATCTTTTAAAAACCTAAATTCAAAACCCTAACTAACATTACTAACAAAATAAAGGCTGACGTCATAGTGAATATCTCATCTTGACACAGCAAAGGTGTAATAATAATCAATTGAGTGATGACGTCAAGCATTTATTGAACAAATCATTGATTGAATATACTGTTGGCTTGGTCTTTGGATAGATATTGATGAATTGATGATATTTCTTAGGATAATTAACAAAACGTTGACTTTCATCTTGTATCTATTGCATTGCCTATTAAATGAAATCAGATAGTTAAAGAAGTACTAAACCTTTGAGTTATAGCCTGCAAATACATATATTGTGTTGTTATTATCTTGTTCCGGGCAGGTGTTTTCAACGGGGCCTACACTTATTTTATTGGTTGATTAGCCGGACTATCTGATACTGGTGGTAACCTGCGAGGAGGGAAATCTTAACACTTGACCTTGTATCCTTTTCCTTTTCAAACCCCAGGTTTTGAGGGACGTCTCCCCTGGGCTAACCTCCCTAAACATAAAGAACCTCCCCATCGAGGTGACATTGGGTGGGGAAGATTCCTGTTACGCCAGTTTGTCCTCTATCCTATAGCCTGTGACCTAAAATACAAACTGCGCGATAACATTTTGGCGCTGTCGTCGGGGAACACTGAGTCAATCTTCCTCAATGACAAATCCTTTGGTAAGCCTTGCCTCAAAGACCTTTCTCTTACAAGCTTACCTGGCGACTCCACTAAGACTTTATTCGCCTATTCTTTGATAGTTTCAAGAAAACTATCTGGCGACTCCATGACGACCCATAGCGGAAAACTATATTCAAATCCCATTACTGTGGTAACCACCACTCTAACAAACCCTGTGCCTCCAACCAATCCAAATCCTCACAAATGGTCTCACTCAGAGAGTTTCAACTACTTTGACTTTAGCAACATCCAAGGTGGATTACATGATTTGCCCACAAATGCAAACTCTTGGCTACCTTTCTTTTCAGGAAAGGGAACCCCTGGAAACTCACATTGGACCCATTTTTGCGACAGTTTTGACTTTCATTTGGTCGATCAAGATCACCCTGATGTCTTTATGAGGCTCTTTGCAAGTTCCCTTATAGGAGATGCTAAAGTTTGGATTGATGGATGTCACAAGGGAAGCATAAAAAACCCTGAAGAGCTACAAAAAGCCTTTAAAATAAGGTGGTGTGATAGTGAGCATTCACAAGACTCCTTTTCTCAATACCTCAACATTTGCAAAGGACCTTGTGAAAGTTTAATAGATTTCAGTGATAGGTTCAACCTTGTCCTTAAGAATATCTGGTCAAAGGTGGGCTTAGAACAAGCCATCATCGATCACTTCTTGTCCTCCTTAGAAGGAACCTTGCAATTCAACATTAAGGACCGGTCACCAACAACTTTAGAAGAAGCACAAGACATGACCTTTCAAATTGAAAGAAATATTGATTTTGATGACTACATTCAACAAAGAAACCTGAATTGCAAACTATGGGATCCAGGTAATGAACCTATGCCAAAACCTGAACCTCCAAGCATCCTCCAGATCGAATTAGCTCCCGCCAAAAGGAAATGGAGCCTTTCTCATGAGAGTGTTATCTCTTCTCAAGAACCTCCATTAAAAAGGGCCCATCCGGAGGATGAAGTTTGGGATGTATCACACAAAAATGTTGAGCCAATTCTTCCTGAAGACTTCTCTCTTTTTATTCATCAGGTGGAACACCCTGTTTCTAAAAATTGTGAATTCAAACCCTTCTATGTCTCCCTTTGGGTCAAATATTTTCTCCTCCACAACTGTCTCCTGCACCTAAGAGCCAAAATCAGTATAATGACAGAAGAAGTTATGCAACAATTGGGTCTGAAAATCTCACAAGAAAATACCAGAGATAATTTCGCAAAAGGAATCATCAATAATTTCGAGGTGGCCTTTGACTCTTGTCCCAGCGCTCCATTCTTGATAAATGTGGTTGTCGTAAATGATATTAATAATTTCGGGATTATCCTCTGCAATGACCTCATTGAACACTTGAATGGAAGCATTCACAAAGAGCAGTCCAGAGCCATCATCCCTCATCCTGAAGGAGGATTTTTCACCATCTACAATGAGCCCTTTGTTGGATCACCAGTTGAAAAACCCGATGAGGTAGATGATCAACTTTTATGCATCAATAGTGGTTTGAATGATTGGTTCATTCAGGAAGGGAAGTTGTATATGGACACAGTTGAAGAAACAGAAGGAATCTGGACCTTGGAATTCGATGGCTCACACTCAAGCTTTGGATCGGGCGTTGGAGTATTTATAACAACTCCATCAGGTGAGGTCTTCTACCATTCATAGAGGCTGGAATTCCATTTCACCAACAATGTGGTTGAATATGAAGCTTTGATTCTGGGACATAATCTAGCAATCGACAGTGTTACAATCTTGGAAGTGAAAGGTGACTCAGACTTCATTGTGTCGCAAGTTTTAATGAGATTTTCCACTAAGAATGAGAAGTTAAAAAAGTATCGAGATGTAGCTCAGACTCTTTCAAAATCCTTCAGAAAGATATCAATTGAAGTTGTTCCTCGAGAAGAAAACCATGTAGATGATGCTCTGGTTGTCTCAACTTCCACTTTGCAACCATGCAAAGGACCTCTTCATGACCTATGCAGAATGGAGGTTCTTTTTAGACCTTCTGTCCCCAACAATCTGGAGCACTGGAAGGTATTCGAGGATGATGATCAAATTATCAGATTTATGGAGAATATCAAAGAATTCACAGATACACAAGTTTCTTTCCTGGCTGATTCTATGGACTTGGAAATCATCAACCTGCAAAACAATACCTTACCAAAGGGTTGTATTCCTCTAGAGAACCTTTTTGACAGGCATGACGTTTTCAAGGGAAAAAGAACCAATAAGCAAGATGAGGAAGCCTTGGAATTCAATATTGGTACCGAGATGGATCCAAGAATGGTAAAGATAGGAAAGGGGACCACCAAGAAAGAGAGGAAGGAAATACTAGAGCTCATTAGGGATTTCAGAGACACCTTTGCTTGGAACTATGATGACTTAAAGGCTTATAGAGGGGATGTTATTCAGCATGCTATACCCTTGGTGGAAGGAGCCAAGCCATTCCGACAGAAGCTAAGGCATATCAACCCGAAGTTGGCAGGCCAGATACAAAAGGAACTCCAAAAGATGGTTGACGCTGGTATCATATCTCCAATCAGGTATTCTTCTTGGATGTCAAACTTGGTAGTTTTTCGAAAGAAAAATGGTGATATCCACCTATGTGTCGATTTCCGCAACCTCAACCAGTTTTCGTTAAAGGACAATTATCCCCTCCAAAACATGGAACATTTTCTTCAGCGGGTCACAGGGGCAGGGATGATGTCTATGCTAAATGGGTTCTCGGGATACAACCAATTTTTACTCAAAAGGGAGGATCAACTCAAGACTACATTCACTACGCCTTGGGGAACTTTTATGTACTTGAGAATGTCATTTGGCCTCATGAACGTTGGTGCCACTTTTCAGAGAGCAATGTATTTTTCCTTCAGGGACCTTATACAAAAAATCATAGAAATTTACCAAGATGACCTCACAGTTGTGTCCAAGGATAGGAAAGACCATCTCTCCCACCTCAGGATTGTTTTTGAACAATGTAGGAAGTATGGTATCTCACTAAATCCTAAGAAGTTTGTTTTTGGGATTGACGAAGGAAAATTGTTGGGACACGTGGCCTCACTAGGGGGAGTCTCCATTGATCCCGAAAGAGTCCAATCTATAAAGGATGTCTGCCCTCCAGTCAACAAGAAATCCCTACAATCTTTCCTTGGAAAAATCAACTTCATCCGCAGATTTGTGCCTAATTTTGCTAAAAGGATAAAACCATTAAGCACTCTGCTGAAAAAGGATGTTGCTTTCAGGTGGGGAGATGAGACTAACAGATCTTTTGAAGATATCAAAAATTCCATCTCCCAAGCCCCCATCTTGATTAGTCCTGATTTTTCGCGAGATTTCATAATTTTGTCATTTGCATCTCAGGATACTATTGAAGGTGTCTTGATGCAGAAGGATGCTAACAACTATGAACATCTCGTAGCCTTTATGAGAAAATTCCTAAGAGACTCAGAATTGAACTTCTCCATCACAGAGAAGCAAGCCTATGCCTTGGTTAAATCCCTCAAACATTTTAGGAATTACATCGGTTACAATAAAATCAAGGCTTATGTCCCGTACCCAGCCGTGAAGGATGTTTTATCACAACAAGATTGTATGGGTACTCGAGGAAAGTGGGTTTCCAAAATCCAGGAGTATGAATTAGAGATAAAACCCACCAAGATAATAAAGGGACAAGGTCTGGCCCAAATGCTGACTGAAAGCAGTCAGGAAGCCATACAGATGGGTGAGAATGAGCAGGTGAATGTAATAGTCAGTGAACTAGAACATGATGAGTGGTATTCTGATATAGTATATTATCTAAAGAACTTGTCTTGCCCTGATCATCTGGTAGATTACAAGAGGAGGGATTTGAGATTGAAGGCTATGAAGTATTTCCTAACCGAGGATGGACTTGGCTGGAAGAATCATGATGGTGTTATACTTCGATGCGTAAACAAGGACGAGGCAAAGAAGATCTTGGAGGAATTTCATTCTGGGCATTGTGGAGGACACTTTGTTGCACGTACTACTGCCCATAAGATATTGAGGGCTGGTAATTATTGGCCAACACTTTTCTCAGATGCTTATCAGCACGTTCGATCTTGCCAACCTTGCCAATACTTCACTGGAAAACCGAAACTTTCATCACAGCCTTTGAAACCGGTAGTAGTGGAGTCACCCTTTCAACAATGGGGTCTGGATTTTGATGGTGAATTCAAAGATAATTCAAGTAATGGCTATCGGTGGATCCTAACAGCTACAGATTATTTCACTAGATGGGTTGAATCAATTCCTACAAAGAAGGCCACCGAAGAGGTTGTCATGAACTTCTTAAAAGATCGGATCATAACTAGGTTTGGTGTCCCTTCCAAGATCACTATGGATAATGCCAAAGCTTTCAGCTCCTACTCTTTGGTAGAATTTTGTTTCAAATATGGAATTACCCTATCCCATTCCTCAAACTACTACCCACAAGGAAATGGGTTAGCAGAGTCAACCAATAAGAACCTCATGAATATCCTAACAAAGGTTGTTGGATAAAATAAGAAATCATGGGACGGTAAAATAAAATATGCAGTATGGGAAGATCAAATAACAACGAAAACTTCCATGGGGAAAACTCCTTTTGAGATAGTATATGGACTTGAAGAAAAACTTCATGTAAACCTCCTAATTCCTATCCTCCGATTCGTGCAACAATACGACACAAATGCAGATGCAATCCAAGGAAGAATAAATGAGTTGATAGAATTAGATGAAACGTGAAGAAATGCCTTGGGTCAAATGACAAGGAACCAAGAGAAGATAAAGAACACTTTTGATCACAAATCCAAGGAAAGAAGTTTCACCAAAGGAGATCTTGTCCTATTGTGGGATAAAAGGAAAGAGAAGCCTGGCATGGACAAAAAAAATGACAGCCTACGGGGACGCCCTTATAAGATCAAGAGTTGTGCAGGTACAAATTCCTTCAACCTGGAGACAATGGAAGGAGAGATTCTGAAACTACCAGTAAACGCTTTACATATCAAGCATTAATACCCCCCAGACACATGAATATACAGGTAAGTATGAATAGGTAGGAATTTTCCATGTATTATACCATCTGCATTTCATGTTTGTTTCCTCATATGAGTTTTGATTGATTTATTTCATATGTATACATGTTATATCTTGCGGGGTGGAAATACCACCCCACCTGTGTTGTTGATGCATCTTTTCGAGTGTGAGAAGATCTGCAGGTTTATGCCAGAGATGTTGAGGTTCTCATGCGCTCTACGGTGAGCACATGTCCCCGAGTTGGAGCCAGATGTTATCCCCGTTTTCTAGGGATAACTAGGAGATCATGTCTCGAGGCCCACAGGTCCTAGACATGGAGTACCGAGAACAGGATTGACCTGAGCATGGCCCTAGAGGGCCCATCCTTCTTCTTCTTCACCAGATTTTTCCTGTCAGCAGTAGCAGCATCCATCACCATCAACTTGGACTTGCATCATAGAAGACTCTTGCTCCATGAGGTAATTGGTCCAGGTATCATGGTATGTGTCATGTTTGATCGTTATAACTTTCAGATATATGCATCAGGTTCCTTACATTTCTGACAACTACTTGGATCTTACACTAACCCACTTGACCATTATTGGGGGGATTAACGGGGTGCCCTAGAAATCTTGTATCCATGGGTTTTGGTTAGCCACCAGGGGGGATTTGAAGAGCCATCGTCTTCTCCCACCATATTATCATTTTACATCTTATCTCCCATACATCCATCCCATTCCCCTAGTCCGGGCATTAGGGTGACCTATTTGAGGGGTTACACTTTGTCCTGTGGGAAGAAGGGGATAAAGGCCCATGAGGTAAAAGGAGCTGGTAAAAGATAAAAGCCATAAGAAATAAAACCTAGATATGCCTCACCCAAAGATCCCCGAGAAGGCAATAAAAAGCCTCTCGATAAGAAACAAAAGGGACCCAAAGAAAAATAATAAAACAAGACCTAGCCAAGAGGATGGGAGGTCTCATCACGAGCCATCCCATTATGTTCATAGGTATCTAGCAGTATAACATTGCCATTATCTGGTCACCACGCCAGGGCAGTGACCCTTGGTTAAATGGCCAAGGGAAAGGGGGTCTCATCACAAGCCAGCCTTATCATTTCTGCGAAAATACTTGTGGGTAACACTGTCAACTTTGGTCACCATGCCAAGGCAGTGTCCTTTGGTCAGACCTTGAAGAAAAAAGAAAGAAAAAGTAATAAATAAAAGAAAGAACAAACACAATAAAGGGCTTGGAAAGAACTGCATCCATGACAGGTACATCTCACCTCCTACAAAGGCACCCATGGATAATACCTACCCCTTGTCTTCACTATGTCTGGACATCCTTAGACCATACCACCTCATGTTACATGGCTTGAATGATATCCTTTGGAAACTTTCCTATTCTTATGGATGTTGGCCCAACAGGGCACTTTGTCTTCTCTTCGGCTTTGTATAGTAGGTCAGTGTAATGTCTTTGAGCTATTAGATGATATACTAGGGGTCTTATGCATGCATTTGATAAAATTAATGATGAAATATGATTGACATTTCTATGATCCCGAGTGTTGTTCCTGAGTCTGTACTTAAGGCTCAAAAGTACAGTGTCAAGGCATCCGAAAGTGGTTAAAAGATGGAGAAGGGAGAAACATCAACCTTCAGAGAAGGAAACTAAGGGAGGTTTCTTCGTTGGCATTGTCTGGCTTCGAACTGTTCCAGGATAGTTATGTCTCGTTCAATGGCTGCCCATGATTGTTCAAGTTCAGCCCGGTTAGTTTTTTTTTTAAGGATAGTGTCGAAGAGGTTTAAGGCGATGTGTGTTTGGTTCAATAGTCCAGGTTCAACGTTAGGTTGAGTCTGTACAGGAACTGTCATGGGGGAACAGTAAAGATATAAAAGACTTTTAGGAAAGATTAAGTGATGTCTCGGTTTGATCTTATAAAAGAGAAATTACAATTGGAGAAGTAACATATAGATGCAAATCTAAGGCTCGTTCCCATAACTGTATCATATATTTATAAAAGGGGTGAGATGAGAGAAAAACATTGAGCCATTTACAAAGTAAATTTCCAACCAATGGAAAACTCACAACATAAACGGGAGAGGAAAATATGTAAGAAAATAACCGATGTAACAAAGAATATGTGTAGAATTCCTAAACTGCAGATTGGTCTTACACAGCTGATAGCTGGTGCAGAGGAAAGGCAATAAACAATTACAGAAAACCCAAATTCATTCGTTATAGTAGTGGTCGTACTAAATTACAACGAAGCACATCAATTATGAATATGAATTGAAATGTAAAAATGAGATACAAGGAAGCAAACTTGTGATACAGAAGTGACGGAATTGAGAATCTCTAGATCTGCTTGTATTAACTCTCAATGTAAAAACTCTATTACAAATAACTCAAAAAGGGTCCAACCCTGTTTATTTCTCTCTGGGGCATATTTATACAAATTTTTACAAAGCCGGTAGAATCTCAATAGTCGCAAAATTTCAGTTACGACAGAAGAGAGAGAAATCGCTCCATTTCCCCGATTTTGTCTTCACTTAGTGTCAGGTGCTCGTCTTCGCGCGGACTCGATGCAGGCGATACATATTTCCACAAGCTGAGATACGAGTCGTGAGGGATCAGCTTGACATATAGCCTTGACGAAGTAACATTCGTGGGTTAACTGTTGTAGCTTGTCTTCCATTTGTGCCCCGATGATGTCGATGGCACTTAGTTGTGCGCTGGGTTTGATCATGTGTTTATCAATTTGGGCCATGTCCACCATATCTATCTGAGAGATATCAGCCGAATCTCTCTCATCCTTCTCTTTCATATCAAGTGAGATATGTTCCACAATCATTTGCATTAATTCTTCTGCATTTCCTCCACTTTCCATACCCAACAGTTCATCGTCTAAGGAATTAAAAGATTCTTCTAAAGAATTGGTTACCTTTTGGGCTTGCTCCTTTCCCAAGGCAATGTTGTGCTCCCAATCCTTCAACAGAATATTACCTCTGGTTTTTTCTGGGATGGCAAGCCTGGGAGCACCTGCCGAGACTCTGTTATTCGTGGCTATCACCGCCTCCTGGAAGGCGACCCGAGATGCTTCTACATCCCTTTCTCTGGCAGTCAGGTTCTCGGAAACCTGATTTACCAACAGACAATTTTCTCGGATCTCTCCTATCCTGGCGAACAAACTCTGTTGAGCCGAAGAGATTTTGCTCCAAATTCCCATGGCCTGAGATTTGAACATCTCCACATCAATCATTCTGCTTTCGACGATTGTCACTCGAGCCTGCATCTCTTCAATCATAATCCTTTGTTGGCCCGCCTATATCCGACCGTCTCGGACCACCAGATGTTCTTGCTCCAGCTTGGTTTTGAGTACCTCTATTTCATCTTTATCAGCCAATCGGGCCTGCTCTATCTCCACACTCACTTGGCCTCTAGCATTTTCCGTGGCCGAGGCCAATCTGGCCTCGAGAGTCCTGATTAGCCAATTTTTTCATTTGAGCTGGTTCTTTAAAAGCCCGACCGAGAATTGATTAGCCGATGCATATGCTCCCAACGTCTCTGCGATCTCTGTGGCGAACTGCTCATTCTTTTTATTTTTTCTGTCGGTCATAACTTTGAACTTCTTAGCAGTCGACTCTCCCTCTTGGTAGAATTCCCTTTTCACCACCGCTTTTCTCTTTTTATCAAAGAAAAATTCGTTTGGAGGAAGTTCTTCTGCTCTTATGGGCCTCATCTCCTCATTGAATATCCATCCTTCTTCAATACTCCCCTGTGTTGACTGCAAGGGGGTGACAGAAGTGATGGGTTCCTCGATTTGTTTTGCTGATTTTCCTGGAGTATTGACAGGACTCTGCCTTTTTGGCGGTTCTGGAGTCTTTATCTCGGTCTTCGGGTTTTGTTTCTTTGGTGGGTCCAGAGTCTTTACCTCCGCTTCGGGATTATTCATTTGTCACTCCTTTTCTTGGTGTGTTCCAGGGTCAGGAGTTGCATCCTTGGACCCTTCAGTATCTTTCGGTTTCGTCTCGGAAACACCCAAACTCCCTCCTCGCAACACAGCGGGAAGACAACTTCGTCTATGTTCCTCGAATTTCAATACAGTGGTTGTGTCTTCAGGTGCTAAGGATCGGATCTGAACTAGAAATTCCTCATAAGACCTCGCCCCTCGGAAAATGTCATCCGGGGGTGAATTCTCATGCTCATATCTCTTGAGCCCACAGTTAGTTAAATGGTTTCTCACCACCCTTTGTGGAGCATGTTTCTTATACTCGATGGAGACCAAATTCAAGTCTTACAGGGCTGCAGCCTCGGCTTTGGCATGCCCGAAATATAACAAAGAATAAGAATTCAGCCGAATGGGAAAAGACGGCCACACCTTCTTTGAGTACCCTTTTAATTATTTACTCACCCCGCCAATTACTGTCTGCCGGGTGACCTCGTGACAAGCCAGCTTGTCGGGAATGAACAATGGCAGCGCATTTGGGGGAACAGCAGCCCTGAACACTCTAAAGTACGAGAAATCTGCCTCCACGTACCAGTCCTCTATGCCACTCAGATTTGTTGCAATGTTGTTTGAGACACGAGGTGGTGGGTGACCAAAAATGGTGACATGCAGGGGCACCATCACCCAGTTGAAAATTTCGTATGCGAAACGTTCCGCTTTATTTTCCCATAGCTTTTCGTGATACACATGTATGGGTCTGCTTTCGGCCGGAGTCCAAGCCCAGCTCATCAATGGAAATGGTGTCATGGAACATATCGCGTCCATAATATATGCGGACATGAAGAATGAGGACGGCTTCCCACTTTTCTTCTGCTCCCGATACTCTGTGACCCGGTTGGCCAAACTATCCGAGAGTATCTTTTCCCAATTAAAAGTGCAACCTTCTGCGACCTGAAACATCATAGGCACCCACGCAATGAAAAAATGTGATGTGTCCTCTCTCCCAAATAGCCGACATGTAATCATGGCCACATATTTATACTATGGCTCCAACGAGGCGATTGAATAAACGCCCTGTTCATTTTCTCTGAATTTCAGGGTGCGCGAAACCCAATCCTTTATCAAACCTGGCATGGTTTTATCATACTGGGTGCACTCTTTCTCCTTGAATTCCTCCAGGAAATTAGTGCCATATGTGTACTCAGACGTCGTTGGGAGCTTATACATGGTTTGTATATGTTCTGGTCTAAAAGTCCTGACCGTGACTCATTGTTCGTTCATGATATTCCTGGTGGGTATGTCTACGTGATCCAACGCCCATCGGATCATGTCATAGTATGGGAGAAACCGTGGTTTGGTTGCTACCCTGTGCATTCCATATTGGACAACTATCTTGTATTTGGTGTTTAGATCATCCTTTTCATTGTCGTCTGAGTCGTCTGAATAATCCACCAATTCCGATTGCAGCATGTCTGAAACAAATGACCAGTTGGGGACCGATTCGACACTTCAGGGCGAAGTGTCACAGACATTGTCTGAGCCTTGCCCTGCGACCTCGACATTCGCCTTTGCTGCTTTCCGTGGAGCCATAGCTGAAGCTTTTGTTTTCTCTCTTCTGCGATAAAACTGCGTATACATGCAGAAATTAGTTTACTCAGAAGTGATGAGCTCTACGTGCTTATGAAAATGCGTTTGTTAGAATAAAATGAACTCTTATATATATTTGAAAACTCAGTACTTTTCAAAATAAGCCTGTCAAATCGTAATTAGAAATAAATTTATTGCGCAAAATCCGATCTTATATGCGTAGATTTACTTTATTTCTCCATAAATGTCATAATTTTTTGGCGGTTTGATAGTCAGTCGAAGTATGGAGAGAAATGGCTACATCGGGAAACGTGCAAGCCTCGAGGCGCGGGATATATCTTGCTTTAGCTTGATCAATCAAATCCTACCAACGTTTATCAACTTCTCGCTGTTTGTTACATCGTGGATTTCTTTTTAACACTTTGAGTCCCTAACTCCCGAGACCGCGAGGATCGATTTGGTTTAATTAAAGGTAATTGTGATTTGGAGGCATAATTAATTTTATAACTTTTTCATTCGTCGTATCGCGATTCGGGATTTCGAAGACAAGTTTCTGTGAGATTTATACGCCAAGTCGCGAAACCGCGAGATTGCGAGTCAAGACTTATTTAGGGGGAGGATAATCTTGAATTAAGTGACTAATTAATCATGTTATGATTACCTCATGACTTCGTGAGTCGGGGTTTGGAAGCTGGAACTTTTGAAAAAGATAAAGCCGAGTGGCGAAATGCCAAGAACAAACTCAACCATGGTTAGCTTTTTTGCCTCTAACCCTTGCCAAGGGTTATCCAGAAAAGGCCTCGCGTTCTCGGCTCTCGGGGTTGTAAAAATAGAAACTTTGGTTCGACAGATGCCGAGGCGCGAAACTCTGATGACGTCTAATCATGAGTTAAAATACTTTACCCTAGTTATTGCTTAGAGTGAAAATTAAAAATGACTTCGTCGTTTCGTGACTCGGGACATGTGAATTTATGAATTACGGTATCCGACCTGCGAGATCCCGAAACAGAAAAAACAAAAGAGGGAACACTCCCATGAAAGGTAGGGCTTGTTTCGAGAGTAGAAAAACATCGTTTCTCACGCAACCAGCTTTCAGAGGTCTCATCCTCTCGGACCGAAAAAGAAAACCAAATTTAGACTTTGAGCATCAAATTGAAAATTGTGACAGGCCAAAAAACAAAGGTGGCTCCAACACCGAGGACTAATGAGCGCATGGAGGGCGAAGTTTTTGATGTGCAGGACCATGCTCAACGGACAGGTACCAGTCGACCGGTATACATGGGGAGATGATTAGCTCGGACCTCCATGGGGATGAAGAGCCCATCAGATGGTTATTGGGATGGCAGAGACAGGATAGTGTTATGATGAGCCTTTGCACATGAAGAAAAGAAGGGTGTTCCACCCAGGACACTTTGGTTGAGCCCGGCCTAGGGCGGATCACCCACTTCATATGGAATGTTTTCCTCTTGATGGACAGGACGTCACCCAGGAGATTTGGACGTCACCTTGAGTGTGTGGTTGTTTGATGGGTTACTGGCACGTGTGGCAGCTTGGAGGAACCCTAAAGGGGCTAACGTCTGACTTCTGGATGCTGGACATGCCCAAAAAGGGACAACATCTCCCTCAGAAGGGCTTGACGTCCCACCTTTTGCTCATTTTGTGTCTTTTACTTAGCAGTTAATGTAAAAACAGTATGATTTTTGTAGTCATCCTTGTCGGTTGTTTTAATGACCTATTTTGTAAATTAAAGGTCATGGAGATGATATATATTGAGGATGTTTTTCCCTCATTTCAACATAACACAACTCACTCTCTTGTGAGATCTTAATTCTTGCGCCCTACTAGGGTATTTTTGGTCTTTTAAAGTGAGGCGCAACTCTTGAAAGAGGATTTCTCTTGGAATTTATGGCATTTCTCTCATGGAAGGTTTACAACTAGGGTTTGCATATGATTTTCTTCATGATATGTAAGTGTTTTTCCTACAAAACTTCTTGATTGAATGGTTGTAGGTTAGTATTATTGCATTTACTTATAAATTTGTTGATTTTAAAACCCTAGGTAGCAAGCACACAAGTAGGTCATTGCTACATGTCCCCTTGTTGAGAAATAGTTTTCAGCCATTGAAGAAAGAAGATATAGCCTAGCCATTTCTACACTTGTCTTCCTTTTTTCTGAGCTAGCATTGAAGTTATAGGTTGAAAAGAGGAAACTACACCTAGGGTTTCACTTTATAGGGTTTGAAGGCCTTTCCTTTGCAACATTTTCTCCCTTAAATTTATACTTTGAGCTAGCCGTTTTTCCAAGTTTATTTAGAGAAGGAGGAAAGAGCATGAGGCCTTGCTTAAGAAACACTGGAGTGAGCCTCTTTCCCCTAGGGTTTTGATTCTAGGGCCCTGCCATTGCAACACCATAGAACCCTACCTTCCAGTCTCTAAGTTTTAATCCTCCCTAGACCTTGTGCCCTTGATTTTGAATCCATATACCCTAAGGCACTGGTTAGATCTCCAACGTTGAGCCTTTAGTGTGAAAAACCATCTTTTAAAAACCTAAATTCAAAACCCTAACTAACATTACTAACAAAATAAAGGTTGATGTCATAGTGAATATCTCATCTTGACGCAGCAAAGGTGTAATAATAAGCAATTGAGTGATGACGTCAAGCATTTATTGAACAAATCATTGATTGAATATACTGTTGGCTTGGTCATTTGGATAGATATTGATGAATTGATGATCTTTC
This sequence comes from Picea engelmannii, assembly GCA_009831015.1. Taxonomy (NCBI): domain Eukaryota; kingdom Viridiplantae; phylum Streptophyta; class Pinopsida; order Pinales; family Pinaceae; genus Picea; species Picea engelmannii. The sequence goes on from ML800125.1 coordinate 281,880, forward strand.
TTAGGATAATTAACAAAACGTTGACTTTCATCTTGTAGCTATTGCATTGCTTATTAAATGAAATCAGATAGTTAAAGATGTACTAACCCTTTGAGTTATAGCCTGCAATTACATATACTGTGTTGTTATTATCTTGTTCCGGGAAGGTGTTTTCAACAGGGCCTACACTTCTTTTATTGGCTGATTAGCCGAACTATCTCATACTGGTGGTAACCTGTGGGGAGGGAAATCTTAACACTTGACCTTGTATCCTTTGCCTTTTCAAACCCCAGGTTGTCGGGGACGTCTCCCCTGGGCTAACCTCCCTAAATAGAAATAACCTCCCCATCGAGGTGACATTGGGTGGGGAAGGTTCCTGTTACGCCAGTTTGTCCTCTATCCTATAGCCTGTGACCTAAAATAAAAATTGCGCGATAATAGTTCTGATGAAGAGAAAATGAAGTTCGTCGAGCTACTTGGTGAATTTCAAGATGTTTTTGCTTGTTCTTATGAGGATCTTCATGGTTTTGATCCTGGTCTTATACAACATGCCATTCCCATCAAAGAAGGCATAAAACCAGTTAGGCAAAAACAAAGACCTATCAACCCTGCATTAGAAGCAACTATTCGAAAGGAGTTGGAAAAACTCTTGAAGGATGGTATCATCTTTCCGATCAAGTATTCTAAATGGGTTTCCAATTTGGTTCATGTTTAGAAAACAACCGGTCATATCTGATTATGCATTAATTTTTGCGCATTAAATCGAGATAGTATAAAAGATCAATTTGCTCTCCCTAACATGGAAATGTGTTTGCAGCATGTCACAGGGTCACACATGATGTCCTTACTTGACGTTTTTTTTGGTTACAATCAAATCATAGTAAAAAGGGAAGATAAATATAAAACCGCCTTTATTACTGATTGGGGTCTCTTGACTTATAAATGTATTCCTTCTGGCTTATTTGTTACGAGTACCACTTTTAAAAGAGCTATGCAAATAATCAGGAATGTTTTTAAAAGAACTTATGTTTGTGTTGGATTTGAGGAATTAATTTATGGACAGCGGTTAAGGTTTTGATGTTGAACAGAGTTGAAACAAATGACTATGTGTTGATTGGGATTTTGTTTTGAATATTAAATGGAAGAAATGAGAGGAACATAATTCTTTATATAGGATATTGAATATCATAGTGATTTTGAATATGATGACACTGTGTTAATTAAAAATGTTAAAGATTTAGTTGTGGAAAGTGAACAAGTATTAACACACATTAATTGTTAGATTGATCACAGCAATTGTTTTGTTGGTATTGGATCATTTGCATTAAATACATAATTGATTTATGGATTACTTAATTTATTTTTCGAATAGTATCCACTCTTTTCCCCTACCATTATTTCACTTTTCGCTAATTACAATTCCCCTTGCCTTCCCATATTCATTATCCACTCCCTATTCCTAAAATTTAATTACAGTTAAAGGAAACTATGTATTATGGCAGTTTAATATTGCAGAGATGGATTACAATGATATATTCTTTGGTTTACATTACAATTGATTGTTTTTCGTCTGTGAGAGGTAATCATGATCCTTTCCCCCTCATTTTAACATTTTTCTCTCAATACAACCCCTCGCATATCCCAAAACCTTTGTTCACCCCCTACTCATTGACAACTATTAAACAATTTGTATGGATTGGATTGCATGAGTCTGATATGTTGATGAGCCAAATTTTATTTCATATTTTAAAAGAGTTGTCATGTATGGTTGTTAAAGAAACTATTTTCTAATCAATTATGCATACAAGAATAATATTTTTCAGCATAGGTAGCCATGGTAGAGGTAAACAAGGGAGAGGTAATTGGAACAGGCGCCCTAGAAGGCCAAGATTCTCTATACACTTTGATGCAGTCTCGCAAGAGTTAGGTCAGCTATTTCAAGCTATATTTTTTAACTGGATTGGGCAAGGAGTGGTCTAAACTAGGCTCGAAAGGCCTGCCTTCTAATCCCCAAAGGTCCTTGGTATTCACGTGCCTCTTCATGTCTCACTACAGCCTAAAGTTCCTAAAAACGACGAATGGAAAGAGATTTTCCACCCGATAGTCTCCCAACATCGTGGCTCGCCTAACTTGTCTTTACCTACTTCCCCACCTATCAATCAAATTATACAATTTTCCTCTATCCACTCACCAATTCAGTCTTCCCATGCGAGCAAAAGGTTGAAAACCGAGGCCCACTATGCCCCCAACAAAGGAAAAGCCACTGCTACCCCTTCCTCACCCTCCAATGACTCTGATAAATTTGTTTCCTCCCGTATGCATTTGAGGTTTAATTGCTCTCATGTGATCAATGATATTAGGCCTAAAGGCTCCACACAACCTAAGGCAAATTCAGAGGGATCAAAAGGTGACAGCAGCAACAAGGGAAATATTGCCTCCTAGAGTGGAAAATATGGATTTTAAGTTATTTTTATTTATTAATTGTCGAGAACAGTAGACTTCTGAAATTTTGGACAACACGTTATTTTTTGATATATGGGTAATATATTTTGGAAATAATTCCAGTTATCATTGAGATAAATTTTCGAATATGAATGTGATGATGGGAGTCACAAGGAGGGATGTTTTGTTTAATTAACTAGTTGTGTTATTATTTTTAAAATCTAAAGGGAGTCACAAGGGGTCCCACCTACTAGTTATTATTTATTTAAAAACTCTTATTATGATTTAATACTTTTCCCCCTAACTAAAAGTTGGTTGAGATTTAGTTAACTTAACTAAGGAAGTAGTTCAACTACTTCAACCAATTCTAATTTGCTTAAAGGAAAAAGGAAAAGGAGGAACAAGAGGAGAATAGAAGGAGAAGCATACTAAGGTTTTCTCTTTGAGTTTTTGTTGAAATAATTCAGTTTTCATTCAATCCCTAATTCATTTGAAGCCTAATTATTTTTTATGATAGCAGGGCCATATTCTAGACAGCAAGATTCAGGGTTGAATTACATCATTCAGACATTTGTTTTTCAAAGGTGTTGATCTATCTTTGATAGTTTGTGTAGACTTGTTTGTTTGTGAATTAGATTTCATGATTGACAAAGGCTATTGTGCAGAGTCGAGTGGGAAACAATCTGTGGCAAGTTGATCCATCTTTTAAAGTTTAGTTTTTTATTTTCTGTCAAAATTCCTTTTGTATGTTTCATCGGGGACGTCTAACTTTGACTTTGGTCCAAAAATTCCTCAGGAAATTTTGTAAAGAGAACGATTCTTTAATGAATTGCAATGAAATAAAGGATTTCTTTATGTCTCATCTGTTTTGATTATTGATTTGGCATCTCTACTTCTGTCTCTATATTTATTTCAGCATCTGATATGTTCAAAAATTACATAAAAATGATTTTTTCAGCAAACTTTTATTTATAAAAAAATAGCCTAAGCACTTGTAAACAATACTCGTGAATTAGGATATCGATTTTGATGGCTATAAACATAGAGTGGTATTCCCGTATATCTTGATTTAGCCAAGACGGATCTGAAAATGATTGAGTAACATCATTTCATATATTTTCCTCAACAAGCACCAGGTCATCCTTGGGTGTTTGAAACAGGTGTGTAATCATACCATCTCCTTGTTTCCAATAGTCAAAATTAGTAACCTCATATGATAGTTGTAAAGGCAATTTTTGGAAATGTCCCTCAATATCGTAAATGGGATCTTCATTAGAACCAATCGCATCCCACTTACGCTTTACAACATGTATGAACTCGTCAATATTATCAACAATGTCACTACCTTTATCATAACATGAAGGATTTAATGCATCCAAGGGATCCTCTAGACACCTCTTCTCTTTCCAAATCATAAAAAAAAAAGCATCATCAAAATTCTGGAAAGGGAAGCAACTTATCGTTTTCACTTCTTGTTGTGCAGGAGCAACAATGGCTTGGATGAATTCATTAAATGGAAGAGGGTCTAGTACACCATCCCCAAGACTCATCTCTTCATCTTCATTATAAAATGAAGGAGCTAGCTCTTCCAAGGGTTCCTTTACTTCTTCACCTTTTGAATCATAGAACAAGGTGTCATCAAAGAACTAGAAAGGAAAATGAATCACCTCATTCTCTTCATCTTGTGCGGGAGAGATAGGATCTTGGATAGCTTCATCAGATGGAGGAGTGGTTACCAGTGCTTCATCCTCATAATTAACTTCTCTAGTTAAATATTCATTGCATACTATCGAATCATGGGAGAAATCTTGCTCCTCTTCAAGGGGTTGACAATTTTCTTTGTAAATATATTCCTCTATATCAGAGGGTTCTTAGTATTGAGTAAGGTACACATCCCTGAGATCTCCCACAATATCAGTGGTGAATCCTTCATATTCTAGGGCTTATGCAAGATTATCAAGGGCATCTTCATATGTCGGGCATTGTGGTTTCACATACTCAATAAAGTTATTGATGAGGTCTATGAAAGATGAAATACATCTATCTTCGCAACAAATCTTAAACTAATATTGCAAGAAGGATGGCAAAGAAAGTATGAATAATTTTACTAGAACATCCTCCCCTCCCAATTCGATCTTGATTATATACTTCAAGAATTCTACAATGTGAGTAATTGGGATGCCTCCAAATCTTGGAGAGGTGCTTGATAATTTTGTATCAAAATAATTTGGGTATCCTTGAAAACCTTTAAAATCAATAGTCAGATACACTTGTTCCTAGGGCGCCATGATCCCTTAAGTTGGAAATATCATATAATTGAGAGTAAGGTGGAACCTTGGAAAAGTTAGGTGGAGTCGCCAGATAATTTTCTTGAAACTATCAAAGGGATGAGGGGATCACCCTATGTGGATTCGTCAGGTAATATTTGGAAAGTAAAGTCTTTTGAGGAAAGGATTACCAAGAAGTGTCATTTTTTTAGGATAATTGACTCAGTGTTCCCCAGCAATGGCGCCAAAATGTTATCGCTCAATTTGTATTTATTCCAAAGGAAAAGGTTAAGGGAAGGAAAATTGGTGTAACAGCAAGTCATCATATCACTGTCACCTCAACACGATACCTCTATCTATTTAGGGTTGATGGCCCAGGGGAGACGTCCCTTATGACTTGGGGGTTTGAGAAGGACAATTTTAAAGTGTCTACAAAAGTATCCCCTCTAACAAGTCACACTGATCAGAAAGTACCAGGGTTTTAACCAATGAAGTATTCATATGTACCTTCCTAGAACAAAGAAACAAGAAAAGATATATTTTCCAAGCACAACTTGTTGTTAGTACTTCATAAAACCATGGACTTTATCAATAAACGAAATAGTTCATATATTATGAAGCAAACAGATTGTTATAACAACAATGTTTATGAGATGATTTCTTCACAATAAATCCCTTGAAAGAGCTTAAAAATTACCCTAAATAATCACTCATTAATACCAAAGTACTAGCATTTGTCAGAAGCAAATTAGGTTGTGTATAAATCAAATTTACAATTGATTTTAGGTGTTTTTAATGATGCAATAGATGGAAGTATCTTACTTTAGTAACAACAACAAATAGGTTAGTAGATTAGACTATTCTAAGGTTAGGAGTAGTTAGTAGAGATATTAAGGTAAAGGTTTTGATACCTTTTTTGTCAATCACTCAATTTTAAGGCTTAGATCAGTTCTTTTAGGTTAAATGGATTCTTTTTAGGTAGCAAAAAATATTGAAGGAACAAATGATAATAAGAGATCTAGAGACAAGAGGGTAAATAATTGAAGTGTTGGTAGCCCAAGGCTTCAATCACCAAACCCTAAGGGGGAAATGGCTACTAGGAAGTAGGTAACCCTATGCCATAGTAGTTTTCCTCCTTCTTTAGCTCAAGGATGGTGTAGATGAATTCTAGATGAAGCAAAATGTGCTATGGTGTTGCAATGGGAAGGGCTTTAAAAAAAAGCTTCGAGAAAATCAGTTTTCTAGCATAATCTAGTAGGTGAAAGTTATTAAGGCAAGAACAATAACATGTTCTTTAGCCTCCTAGGTTTTTAAGCTAGAAATTTCATAATCTTAGAACAAATGAAAGATAAATACAACCATAACCATTCAATGAATAAGAATTGCAGAAAAGTTACATACATTCACCAATAATCATCTAGCAAATAGCCTAGTTGAACACTTCAACCAAGAAAAATTCCAAAATACTCCAAAAATATCCTCCTTCAAGAAGTGCGCACTAAATTTCAGCCAAATAAACCTAATTAGGGCGCAAATTTTAGACCTCACTTAAGTGTGAGTGAAAGGTGAGGAAAAATATGAGTGATTTTTCCCTTATTTATACAGTTACAATAACCAGAATTAGGTCAAAAAGGCCAACATGGCCAGTTTACATGTAATATCCAGTTTTTACATAAAATGAAAAATTAAAACCCTAAATCAAGAAGAAAAGGTGACACCGTGACCTTTTAGGGTGACGCTAGGCCTTTTTGGTGAAACGTTGGGCTCTAGGACCAAAACGTTATGCCTCTGAAGGCCTCTGGATCAAGCCACACGTGTCATTTGGCAAATAACTTCCTCCAAAGTGTCCATCAAATGATGGTGACATCAAGGGTCATAGAGGTGATGTCATGGGCCTTCCAAGGAAAACATCATAGTAGGAGGGAACTAACCCCCTGGATCAAGGCCTACCAATATGTCTCTAGTGGAACATCCTCTTCTCTCTATGGTGCAAGCCTTTGACCTGTATATACCCCTGGCTGGGGTTTCAACATCCATCAGGTGGGATTTTATCCCCATGGAGGTCTGAACTAATCATCTCCCCATGTGTATCTATTTGTCAGGTGTGGCCCTGCAACAACAACAAGTACAAAATCTATGGGCTCATAAGTCATAGGGATCGTAGCAATCTCAATCATCTAATAATCAAGTTATCTAAACATGTGAATAAAACCCCCCTTTCCCAAACAAGTGCTCAAATACGTTATGCTATTCTATAAGCCAGGTTTCAAGAGGACGTCAGGAGGTCCTATTGGGATAATTCTCATTAGACGTGGGATGTTTCCAGGTGAAGACAAATCCAGGCCATGTAAGTGGATGAGGTGGTGAGGGATGTTTGAGAAATGGGTGCAGTGATGACAGGGGAATGTATGGGTTACCTATGGGTGCATCTGAAGAGGATGAGTTGCACCTTGTCATGCATGCCAATGTTTCCAATCCCATTCATTTCCTTTTATCTTTTTTATCTTATTTATTTTCTCTTCAAGAGACTACTTAGAGGACACTACCCGTGTGTGGTGATCAGTAGTGACAATGATACCCACAAGCATTTCATGTAGATGAGAAGGTTGGTTCATGATGAGACCCCCTTTCTCTTGGCTATGCCACCAAGAGCCACTACCCTGGCGTGGTGACCATTTGAATGGTAGTGTCTTACCACTACATTCCCATGGACCTAATAGGTTGGATCGTGACGACACCCCCTATCCTCCAACTAGGTACTGATTTTATTATTTAATGGGTCCCTCTATTTCATGTTGATAAGCCTTATATTTCTTTCTCGGGGATCCCTGGGTGAAGCATATGAAGGTTTTTTTCTTTTATATTTTATCTTTTGCCGGCTACTTTTACCCTCTGGTCCTTTATCCCCTTCTTCCCACAAGATAAGGTATAACCCTTTGCTAGCTTGGAAAACCCAATTCCTGAACCAGTGTAGGGGATGGATGAGAGGGAAAAAGATGAAAAGTGATAAGTATGGTGGGAATGGATGATGACCTTTCATGAAACCACCCAATGAAAACTAAAACCCTATGGGAACCAACTTTATAGGTAATATTTTCATTCCCTCTAAGTGTGGACAAGTGGAAAGGCATAAGGTCCAAGAACACATCAGAAGTAAAAATAATTAAATGCACATATTCAATGGCTTTGAGAATCATAGTGACACATACCATGATACCCGGACGCATTACCTCATGGAGAAAGACCCACTGTTGCTGAAGGGACAGGTTGATGGGTTCGATGTTGTTGCATCTGACAAGATGGAGGAGTTGAAGAAGAAGGATGGGCCCTCCAGGGCTAGGCTCAAATCAATATGGCTCTTGGTACTCCATGTCTAGGACCTTTGGGCCTCAAGACATCATCTTCTTAGTTATCCCTAGGCTAGGGGATAACATCTAGCTCCAACTCGATGACATGTGCTCATCGAAGAGTGCATGAGAGCCTCAGCATCTCTATCATGATTTGCGACCTTATTTATCTCAACAAAATATCATTCATAATAATTTGGGGTGGTGAGACTGTATCTCGAGAGCGATAGTGTTTAGGGTTTGACGTGCTTCGAGTGCTGCCAGGTTCGGCCGCCATGGCAAGTCAGGACGGAGGGGAGCCGCCGCCCCCTCCCTCCCCCTCTTCGACCTTCAGCAAATTGATCACAGCCTGCTCGAAGAAGACACCCCAAGGAGAATCCTCGAGCTTTGTAAGGCGACTGGAGGCCATCCCAGAGATCTGCCTTCCCCCGGAACAACCAATGAAAGTAGCAATCTCTCTTTCAGAGCGAGGTTTAGTCGGTCAGTTCATGGGGCTTTGGCCTTCCACCAGAACAACCGATAACTGGATTCAGAGGAACTGGAGACCGTTAACAAAGAACAGTGTGACCTGCTACACCGTTGGCAAAGGCTTCTACATCTTTGAGTTCATTTCCCAGGAGGACCGGGACCTGATCTTTAGAAACGGCCCTTACTTCATGGGCGCTCAAGGGCTCTACTTGAACCGCTGGACCCCAAACTTTGATCCAGCCCTGGAGATCCCAAAGGACGTCCCGGTTTGGGTCAGGCTCCCAAACCTCCCCATCCATTGCTGGAACTCTACATCGCTGCAAGCAATAGGGAACGGTCTCGGACACTATATCGACAAAGTAGATCCAAAAGATCAGTATTCTTGTGCCAGAATCTGCGTTGAAGTTGATCTAGAAGTAGGACTGCCGGAAGCAGTGAAACTGAAGGTGGGTGATTGGCAACACCTGCAAAAACTAGACTACGAACAACTGCCGTTTAAATGCAGAAGATGTCATGACTACGGCCATTTCCAGAGGAACTGTCCCAAGGCCGCGCAGGAGAAAGAAAAGGAGGAGGGATGGCAACAGCCCCGAAAAGGAAGAACGAAATCTAGAGGTCCTCGAACAAATAACCCAACACCGGTCCAAAGCATTCCAGGATCCCAGGGCAACACTAACAGCTTCAAAAATTTGGAAAACGAAGGGGAAACTCCGCTCACAATCAGCAGCGACCAAGGCGAAGAAGGCAGAGGAAAAGAGAGCAACGAAATCGAGGGAACATTGCATGCAGCTGGAGGCGAGGACTGTGGGGGGACTCAAGGCACGGAGGACAAAGAAAACCCACCACAAAGGAATGAAGCGGACCAAGGCAATGAAGAAGGCGAGTTATCTTCAGGAAACGAAACAGAAGGGACAAGTGAAGCATGGGACTCCCCATAGCGACCTAGTAGAGGGAGGAAATCCAAAAAGGCGAAAAGAGAAAAAGAATCGTACAAAAATATCCTCAAAGGCGCCCAATCAACCCTCGAGCAGGTATTCGATGTACGGCAAACAAGGAAACAGGCAAAGGTCTCCCATGGAGGCCGACCCCCACCTAAAAGTACTCAATGAAATTCACATCCTGGAACTGTAGGGGTCTTGGCAGCAAGATAAAAGAAGAAGCTATCAGAGATCTAATCAAAGCAACAAGAACAGACATCCTACTCATCCAGGAAACAAAAATGAGTCAACAAGACTCAGTAAAAATCTTAAAAAATGGATGGAAAAGCAGCCAAGGTGTAGCTGACAATGCCAGGGGCACCTCAGGAGGGCTATGCACCATGTGGAACGCCACCAAATTCGACCTACTCCTCTCCGAGCTTCGCATGCACTGGACATGCACCCAACTACTCCACAAAGAATCCGGGCAAACCGTAAGTCTATTTAACATTTATGTTCCTCAACATATTGATGAAAAAAGACTATGTTGGCATTCTCTCCAAGATTTCTTAACTGAGCAGGATTTAGAAAATATAATCTTAGGAGGTGACTTAAATGTAACCCTCTCAGCAGAGGAAAAAAGAGGCGGGTCCATTGTAAGGGACCCAGCCCAAGAATGGGTGGAGGACCTGGTCTCCGCTTGGGAACTGATGGACATAAAACCCACTAGAGGGCGCTACACCTGGACCAACAAAAGAGTAGGCCCAGGACACATAGCAGCCCGTCTTGACAGGTTCTTAGTGCAGAGTTCTTTTCTGACACTTGGCCTCTCAACCGCTTCAGAAATCCTCCCTAACAGCACCTTTGATCATAAACCAATCACGTTGGAGATCAAGAAAGAGCTAAACCAAGGGCCCATCCCCTTCCGCTTCAATCCTACATGGCTTCAAGACAAAGACTTCCGAAGCAAAGTTGTCAAAGTATGGACCACCAAAATTAAGGGATCTGCCTTTCATGTTTGGGAAGAAAAGCTAAGACGCCTCAAATCTGAATTAAAAGCTTGGGCCAAAAGCAAATCCAATCCCAGTGCAGTGCGCCTAGAAAGCCAAAGACAACTAGAAATCCACCAGCTTGCGTTGGAAGGCAAAGAAATTACCCAGCAGGACATCATCAGGGAGGAGCAACTGCAAAATCAATGGCATAAACTATGCAGAGAGGAGGAAAGCTACTGGAGGCATAAATCCCGTAGCCTCTGGCTACAAGAAGGTGACAAAAATACAACTTTTTTCCACAAACAAGCGGAAGCAAGGAAGCTTTTTAAAGCTGTGACACAAATCCAAGTCCAAAATATCATAGTCTCTGATCCGGAGGACATCCAAAAGGCAGCCTTCGACACTTTCAAAAGTCTTTATTCTGAAACTGGTAAAGCAAGCATAAACCCCCATGCCCACCCACTCTCAACCGTCCCAACTCTCATAAAAGATGATGTCAATCACAAACTTCTGGAAGAAGTAACGCAGCAAGAAATCAAAGAGGCACTTGATCAAATGCACCCGGACAAAGCCCCAGGTTCGGATGGATTTACAGCAAGGTTCTTTCAGCATTGCTGGGAAATTATCAAATATGATCTGACTAAAATGATAAAAAAATCACAGGCAAGTCAAAAGTTGGGAGGCGGTACCAATTCATCCTTCCTGGCCCTCATTCCCAAGGAGAAAGGAGCGCTTAATTTCAGCAGGTTCAGACCTATTTCCTTGTGCAACACCAGCTACAAAATTCTAACAAAGGTCATTTCCAATAGGCTGAAAAACATCCTTCCTTCCATTGTTCCGGAAAACCAAGGGGGATTCATTAAAGGCAGGGAAATTGCAGACAATATAGTCCTCGTCCAAGAAGCCCTTCACACAAGCCTAGGCAATAAGGACAAAGGTATGATCATCAAACTCGACTTAGCTAATGCCTTTGATAGAGTTAATCACAATTTTCTCTTTGCTGTAATGAAAAAGTTTGAATTTGACGACATCTTTGTGAACTGGATAAGAGCTTGTATCAACTCGCCCTGGATTTCCCCCATGGTAAATGGAAGAGCAACTAGTTTTTTCAAGGCATCCAGAGGGCTGCGCCAGGGCTGCCCCCTATCGCCACTGCTTTACGCAATCCAAGCATCAGTCCTAAGCTACCAGCTTGAGCAGGCCAGAATCAGCAGTAACCTCAAAGGTCTCCAAATAGCCCAAGGCGTGAAAGAAATCAACCATGCCCAATTCGCCGACGACACAGTGCTCCTAGGAGGGGCAAGTAGCCTAGTAGCAAAGAAGTTCAAAGATGAGCTTGACGCCTATACCTCAGTTTCTGGAAGTGAGATCAGCCTTGGCAAAAGTAAAATTTACAGCTGGAACATCACCCCCTTTGAGATGCGGGGCATTTCCAGAATCCTGGGCATGGAAGGGCACACAAATTGGGACTCGTTCACCTACTTGGGCGTCCCCATCTCTAAGACTAATCCAAGAGCCACTCATTGGAATCATCTTTTGGAGAAACTCAAGAACAGAATTTCCTCTTGGGGCGCTAATTGGCTAAATTTAGCAGGCAGAATCGTTCTCATTAAATCTGTTCTGGCAAGTGTTCCCATCTATCGCAATTCTCTTCTTTTAGCCCCAGGATCCATTGTCACCAAATTGGAAGTGTTACAAAGAAGGTTCTTATGGGAAGGAGGCAAGCAGACCAACAAAAGAGCCCATCTCATAAGATGGGACAAAGTTTCGAAGCCCCTTTTGGAAGGAGGACTCAGCCTCAAAAACACTAAAATTCAGAACCTTGCTCTGGGAGCAAAACTGTTATGGCGAATAATCAGTGGCAAAACGGCATGGTGCAAGGAAGCATTGTGGAAAAAGTATTTCAGCGGCCCAAGGAGAAGATGCATGGAACGCCTACCAAATGATCAATCGGGATCCCCAATCTTCAACCTTTGCAGGAAGGTCAATGAACAATTCATCTCCCATCTAACCTAGGTGCCGGGAAATGGGAAACAAATCAAAATCTGGGAAGACTCCGTCCTTGGAGACCCCCCTATGAAGCTAAACCAGAATCTTCAGCGATTGAAAGCTTGGATGGATGAGCAAAATCTGAGAACACTCTTCGATATTTCTGTAT
>ML800125.1:295632-323212 GCA_009831015.1 Picea engelmannii
AATAATCATAGGGGACTCCCGACTGCTGATTCAAGCCATAGTCCTCACCAGAGCAACCCAAAACGCAAAACTAAACAATCTAATAGCCAAAATCCGACTGCTATTAAGGGGATTGGATTCATATCAAATCTACCATGTACTAAAGGAGCTAAATCACAATGCAGACATAGAAGCCAATAAGGGAGTCGAGATGGAGGCAGGACAGTCACTGGTCAATGAGCACCAGTCCCAGGTGGATCTCTCATGATTTTCCCATGGCCCAAAGGAGATTTAAATCCGGATGCAAGGACGAGCACAGTTGAGCTTGCGTCAAGACTCATGATGGTACGTCGGATTGAGGAAATAAAACCGCACGCGCCCAAGCGACCGTCCCACCTGATCTTGCAGGATTACAACCCTGCGCCCATACCTCTTGGGGCCAGCAATGCAGGGAAAATGATGACGGGAGGCTTCTCAAGCATAAATCCCGACTCGCCCACAACAAATTCGCAGTTCACTCGCAGTCACGCCCAAAGCAGACGAAGACGACCCAAGGATCCGAATTTAGAGGAACAAGAAATGGCTGCAAGTTCCAGCCGTCCCATCCCTGTAGAAGAGCGCCTCAAGCAGTTGGATGAAAAACTGGAAAAGCTAAAGAATATGCTCCAGTTCCAGCTGGACTTCTTGGAAAATCTTGATTCTGAAGCTGGGAGGAGGATGGAGCAGTTAGAACAAGACTTATCCTTTGTCAAGATCGGGTTCACTGAAGAACTCGACAAGCTGCATCAAGAATTGAAAAGTCCACAAGAGAAGTTCGAGGATCGAATTGGAGACCTGGAGGACAAGTTGTCCAAGCTAAATCTTGAATGGGGAGAAAGCTCTGAGAAGTAACGTGCCCACAGCGCTGAATGCTCCAGTCTGAAGCAGCCTAAGCATCCTAGCATTTTGTATAGAAGCTAGGTCACTAAATAAATTTAGTTTCAGTTCCATCACAGACTTGGGAAGCACTTCCACCGGTTTTTAAGAATTGTATTCCTCTTTTTCAGGCAACAGCTCTGTGCAGCCATGCCTTTGTAACAGATCTGTGGCTTTGCCATTTTTAATACAAATCCCTCTACTCGTTACTGTCAAAAAAAAAATAATTTGGGGTGGTGATATCACCCCTGGCTCATATATGGTACAATAAAATGAAAGTAAGAAAGCATATATACAAATGGAAATACAACTACTCTAGCATGAAATGCAAATGGTATATACAATGAATGCAAAATTCCTACCTACTTACCTACTACTTACCTGTTAGTTGAATGTTAGGTGTAGTCAAATGGCTAGTGAAACCATCCTAGCAATGTCTCACAATACCTGCCTCTGTGCTTCATCCTAAACCAAAGCAGTGATAATTTCAGCACAAAAATAGCATGAGTTATCAAATGTATTGTATCATTGGAAACCTTAAGGTCTAGTTCATGGAGATGGGAGGGAGGGAAAAAATTGTGCCAAGTCACACTCTTAGTAAAATTCTCAATCCATCTCATAAATGGATCGTAAAAAATCAAAGGTTCAAAAGACTGACTCAAAGGGTCTGAAAGTTGTCTACCTTGGACATATTCACAATCCAAGGTCTGGGAAGGGACTAGAAAGGACCTAGAAGATGACTGACCAATTCTTAAGGGAAGGGTGAAAGACTGATATGACAGAATTGTTCGTGAGGTATTCAAACTACCCTTGAACTCTAGGATTTTCCTCAGAGGAAACTTAATACAAAATACATTCTTCCCAACTACACCTTTAATCACACAACAAGATAAAATAATCGAAGGTGGATGGAAAACATTATCTCAAGGATCCTTCCCTGGGAAAACGATGTCCTTACCTCTATCAAGATCTGAGCACAACGTTGGCTGATAATTTTCTTCATGGAATAAATCCAAGTGCTCAGAGGAATAATCATCAAAATCCTCAAGGTATGACCGAAATTCATTACGAGAATATAGGGCCAGTTCATCCTTGGGTGTTTGAAACAGTTTTGTAATGATACCATCTCCTTGTTTCCAATTGTCAAAATTAGTAACCTCATATGATAGTTGTAAAGGAAATTTTGGAAATGTCCCTCGATATCGTAAATGGGATCTTCATTAGAACCAATCGCATCCAACTTACCCTTTCCAACATGTATGAACTCATCAATATTATCAACAATGTCACTACCTTTATCATAACATGAAGGATTTAATGCATCCAATGGCTCCTCTAGTGCCTCTTCTCTTTCCAAATCATAAAACAAAGCATCATCAAAATTATGGAAAGGGAAGTAACTTACCATTTTCACTTATTGTTGTGTAGGAGCATCAATGGCTTGGATGACTTCATTAAATGGAAGAGATTCCAGTACACCATCCCCAAGACTCATCTCTTCATCTTCATTAGAAAATGAAGGAGCTAGCTCTTCCAAGGGTTCCTTTACTTATTCACCTTCTGAATCATAGAACAAGGTGTCATCAAAAAACTGGAAAGGAAAATGACTCACCTCATTCTCTTCATCTTGTGCAGGAGAGATAGGATATTGGAGAGCTTCATCAGATGGAGGAGCAGTTTCTAGTGCTTCATCCTCATAATTCACTTATCTAGTTAAATATTCACTGCATTATATCAAGTCATGGGAGAAAACTTACTCCTCTTCAAGGGGTTGACAATTTTCTTCATAAATATATTCCTCTATATCAGAGGGTTCTTGGTATTGAGTAAGGTACACATCCCTGATATCTCCCACTATCTCATTGGTGAATCCTTCATCTTCTAGGGCTGCTGCGAGATTCTCAAGGGCATATTCATATGTCAGGCATTGTGGTTTCACAAAATCAATAAACCTACTGATGAGGTATATGAAAGATGAAATAACCCTATCTTCGCAAAAACTCGTAAACCAATATTGCAAGAAGGATGGAAGAGAAAGTATGTATAATTTTACTAGAACATCCTCCCCTCCCAATTCTATCTCTCTTATATACTTCAAGAATTCTATAATGTGAGTAATTAGGAGGCCTCCAAATCTTGGAGAGTTGCTTGACCATTTTGTATCAAAGTAATTCGGGTATCCTTGAAAACTTTTGAAATCAATAGTCGGATACACTTGTTCGCAGGGCGCCATTATCCCATAACTTGGAAATATCACAGAATTGAGAGTAAGGTGGCAGCCTGGAAAAGGTTAGTGGAGTCACCAGATAATTTTCTTGAAACTATCAAAGGGATGATGGGATCACTCTAAGTGGAGTCGTCAGGTAAGCTTTGGAAAGTAAAGGATTTTGAGGAAAGGCTTACCGAGAAGTGTCATTTTTAAGGAGAATTGACTCAATGTTCCCTGGCAACGGCGCCAAAATGTTATCGATCAATTTGTACTTTTTCCAAAGGAAAATGTTAAGGGAAGGCAAATTGGCATAACGGGAGGTTATTCTATCATTGTTACCTGAACAGGATACCTCCTTCTATTTAGGGTTGATGGACCAATGGAGACGTCCCCAGTGACCTATGGGTTTGAGAAGGAAAATGTTAAAGTGTCTTTAAAAGCATCCCCTCTCACAAGTCACACTGATCAGAAAGTCCCAGGGTTTTAACCAATGAAGTAATGAAGTATTCAAATTTACCTGCCCAGAACAAAGCAACGAGAAAAGATATATTTTGCAAGAACAACTTGTAGTTAGTACTTCATAAAACCATGGAATTTATCAATAAAAGAAATACTTGATACATGATGAAGAAAATAGATTTTTATAACAAATTTTTTTATGAGATGATTGCTTCATAATAAATGCCTTGAAAGAGATTCAAAATGACCCAAAATAATCACTTATTAATACCAAAGTACTAGCATTTGTCAGAACCAAATTAGGCAATGTATAAATCAACTTTACAATTGCTTTTAGGTGCTTTTAATGTTGCAATAGATGGATATAACTTAATTTAGTAACAGCAGCAAATAGGTTAGTATATTAGACTATTCTAAGGTTAGGAGTAGTTAGTAGAGAGATTAAGGTCAAGGTTTTCATAGTAGTTTTTGTCAATCACTCAATTGTAAGGATTCGATCAGTGCTTTAGGGTAAATTGAGTCTTTTTAGGCAGCAGAAAATCTTGAAGGAACAAATGATAATAAGAGAGCTAGAGACAAGAGGGTCAATAATTGAAGTGTTGGTAGCCCAAGGCTTCAATCACCAAACACTAGGGGAGGAATGGCTATTATGAAGTAGGTAACCCTAGGCCTTAGTATTTTTCCTCCTTATTTAGATCAAGGATGAAGTAGATGACGGCTAGATGAAGCAAATGGGGTTAGGGTGTTGCAATGGCAAGGCCCTTAGAAAAAATCTTCAAGAAAATCGGTTTACTAGCATAATCTAGTAGGTGAAAGTTATTAAGGCAAGAAAAATAACATGTTCTTTAGCCTCCTAGGGTTTTAACCTAGAAATTTCATAATATTATAACAAATGAAAGATAAATACAACCATAACCATTCAATGAAGAAGAATATCAGAAAATTTGCTTACATTCACCAAGAATCATCTAGAAAATAGCCTATTTGAACACTCCCACCAAGAAAAATGCCAAAATACTCCAAAAATCACCTCCTTCAAGAAGTGGGCACTAAATTTCATCCAATTAACCCTAATTAGGGAGAAAATTTCAGACCTCACTTAAGTGTGAGTGAAATATGATGAAAAATATGAGTGATTTTTCCCTTATTTATAGAGTTACAATGACCAGAATTAGGTCAAAAAGGCTGAAATGGCCAGTTTACATGTAATATCCATTTTTTATATAAAATGACAAATTAAAACACTAAATCAAGTAGAAAAGGTGACATCATTCCCTTTTAGGGTGACGTTAGGCCTTTTTGGTGAAACGTTGGCCTCCAGGACCAAAACGTTAAGCCTCCCAAGGCCTCTAGATCAAGTCGCATGTGTCACTTGGCACATAATTGCCTCCAAATTGTCCATCAAACATTGGTTATGTCAAGGGTCACAAAGGTGACATCATGGGCCTTCCAAGGCCAACATCATAGTGGGAGGGAAAGGACCCCCTAGGTCCAGGCCTTTCAAGTTGTCTCGGGTGGATCGTCCTCCTCTGTCTTTGGTGCAAGCCTTTTACCTATTTCTACCTCTGGCTTGGGTCTCAACATCCATCTGGTGGGATTTTATCCCCATGGAGGTCTGAACTAATCATCTCCCCATGTGTACATATCCTTCGGGTGTGGCCTCTAAACAACAACAGGTATGCACTCCATGTACTCATAAGTCACAGGGATCATAGCAATGTCAATCACATCTAATAATCAAGCTATCTTAATATGTGCATAAATCCCCCCTTTCTCAGACAAGTTCTCAAGGACATTATGTTATTATACAAGCTAGGTTTGGAGAGGACGTCAAGAGGTCCTATTGGGATAATTCTCATTGGATGTGGGATGTTTTCAGGTGAATAAAAATCCAGGCCATGTAATTGGATGAGGTGATGAGGGATGTTTGAGAAATGGGTGCAGTGATGACAGGGGAATATATGGATTATCTATGGGTTCCTCTAAAGAGGGTGAGTTGCACCTTGTCATGGATGCAAATGTTTCCAATCCCATTCATTGCCTTTTATATTTTTTATCTTATTTCTTTTCTCTTCAAGATACTAGTTAGATGGCATTTCCCTGGCGTGGTGACCAGTAGTGACAATGTTACCCACAAGAATTTCACGGAGATGAGAAGGTTTTCTTGTGATGAGTCCCCCTTTCTCTTGGATATTCCACCAAGAGACACTACCCTGGCGTGGTGACCAGCTAAATGGTAGTTTCATACCACTACATTCCCATGGACCTAATAGGTTGTCTCGTGATGAGACCCCCTATCCTCCAACTAGATCTTGATTTTATTATTTTATGGGTCCCTCGGTTTCTTGCTGAAAATCATTGTATTTCTTTCTCAAGGATCCCTGGGTGAAGCATCTAAAGGTTTTGTTCTTTTGGATTTTATCTTTTTCCATCTACTTTTACCCTCTGGGCCTTTATCCCCTTCTTCCCACAAGGTAAGGTACAACCCTTTTCTATCTTGGAAAACCCAATGCCCGAATCAATGTAGGGGATGGATGAGAGGAAAAAAGATGAAAAGTGATAAGTATGGTGGGAATCGACAATGACCTTTCGTGAACCCACCCAATGGAAACTCAAACCCTATGGGAACCAACTTTCTAGGGAATCCTATCATTCCCCCTGGGTGAGGACAAGTGGAAAGGAATAAGGTCCAATCACACATCAGAAGTAAAAATAATTAAATGCACATATTAAAATGTTTTGAGAATCAGAGTGACACATACCATGATACCTAGACTCATTACCTCGTGGAAAAAGAACCACTATTGTTGAAGGACCAGGCTGATGGGATGGATGTTGTTGATTCTGACAATATGGAGGTGATGAAGAAGAAATATGGGTCCTCCACGGCCAGGATCAAGTCAATATGGCTCTCGGTACTCCATGTATAGGACTTGTGGGCCTAGAGAAATAATCTTTGTAGTTATCCCTAGGATAGGGGATAACATCTGGCTCCAACTCGGGGACATGTGATCACCGTAGAGTGCATGAGAACCTCAGCATATCTAGCATGACCTATGACCTACTTGATCTCAACAAAAAATCATTAGTAATCATTTGGGGTGGTGATATCACCCATGGCTCATATACGGTACAATAAAATGAAAGTAAGAAAGAAAATATACAAATGTAAATACAACTACTCTAGCATGAAATGCAAATGGTATATACAATGAATGAAAAATTCCTACCTACTTAGTTGTTAATTACCTGTCAGTTGAATGTTAGGTGTAGTCAAATAGCCAGTGAAACCATCCTAGCAATGTCTCACAATACATGTCTTTGTGTTTCATCCTAAACCAAAGCAGTGATAAGTTTAGGAAAAAAATAAAATGAGTTAGAAAATGTGTTGTATCATTGGAAATCGTAAGGTCTAGATCATGGAGGCGGGAGGGAGGGACAAAATTGTGCCAATTCACACTCTCAGGAAAATGCTCAATCCATCTCAAAAAGGGATCATAAAAAATCAAAGGTTCAAAAAACTAACTCAAAGGGTCTAAAGGTTGTCTACCTTGGACATGTTCACAATCTAAGGTCTGGGAAGGGACTAGCAAGGACCTATAAGATGACTGACCAATTCTTAAGGGAAGGGTGAAAGAATGAGATGGAAGACTTCTTCTTAAGGTATTCAACCTACCCTTAAACTCTAGGGTTTGTCTCAGAGGAAACTTAATACAAAATACATACTTCCCAACTACACCTTTAATGACACAACAAGATAAAATAATCAAAGGTGGCTAGAAAACATTATCACAAGGATCCCTCCCCGGGAAAATGATGTCCTTACCTCTATGAATATCTGAGTACAATGGTGGTTGATAATATTCTTCATGGAATAAATCCAAGTGCTCAAAGGAATAATCATCAAAATCCTCAAGGTATGACCGAAATTCATTACGAGAATATAGCGCCAGGTAATCCTTTAGTGTCAGAAAGAAGTTTGTAATCATACCAGCTCCTTGTTTCCAATTGTCAAAATTAGTAACCTCATATGATAGTTCTAAAGGCAATTTTTGGAAATGTCCCTCAATATATTAAATGGGATCTTCATTAGAACCAATCATATCCCACTTACGCCTTCCAACATGTATGAACTCATAAATATTATCAACAATGTCACTATCATTATCATAACATGAAGGATTTAGTGCATCCAAGGGATCCTCTGGCACCTCTTCTCTTTCCAAATCATCAAACAAAGCATCATCAAAATTCTGGAAAGGGAAGTAACTTATCGTTTTCACTTTTTGTTGTGTAGGATAATTAATGGCTTGGAGAACTTCATTAAATGGAAGACGTTCCAATACACCATCCCCAAGACTCATCTCTTCATCTTCATTAGAAAATGGAGCTAGATCTTCCAAGGGTTCCTTTACTTCTTCACCTTTTGAATCATAGAACAAGGTGTCGTCAAAAAACTGGAAAGGAAAATGACTCACCTCATTCTCTTCATCTTGTGCAAGAGAGATAGGATCTTGTAGAGCTTCATCGGACGGAGGAGCAATTACCAGTGCAGCATCCTCATAATTCACTTCTCTAGTTATCTTCACTGCATTCTATTGAAACATGGGATAATTTTTTCTCCTCATCAAGGGGTTGATAATTTTCTTCATAAATATCTTCCTCTATATCAGAGGGTTCTTGATATTGAGTAAGGTACACATCCCTGATATCTCCCACAATCTTAGTGGTGAATCCTTCATATTATAGGGCTACTGCGATATTCTCAAGGGCATCTTCATATGTCAGGCAATGTGGTTTCACAAACTCAATAAACCTCCTGATGAGGTCTACAAAAGATGAAATACCCCTATATTTGCAACAACTCTTAAACCAATCTTGAAAGAAGGATGGAAAAAAAAATATGAATAATTTTACCAGAACATCCTCCCCTCCCAATTCTATCTCGCTTATATACTTCAAGAATTCTATAATGTGAGTAATTAGGAGGCCTCCAAATCTTCGAGAGTTTCTTGACCATTTTGTATCAAAGTAATTCAGGTATCCTTGAAAATGTTTGAAATCAATAGTCGGATACACTTGTTCCCAGGGCGACATGATCCCATAAGTTGGAAATATCACAGAATTGAGAATAAGGTGGCACCTTGGAAAAGGTTAGTGGAGTCACCAGATAATTTTCTTGAAACTATCAAAGGGATGAGGGGATCACCCTCAGTGGAGTCGCCAGGTAAGCTTTGGAAAGTAAAGGATTTTGAGGAAAGGATTACCGAGAAGTATCATTTTTTAGGAGAATTGACTCAGTGTTCCTTGACAACAACACCAAAATGTTATCATTCAATTTGTATGTATTCCAAAGGAAAAGGTTAAGGGAAGAAAAATTGGTGTAAGAGAAGGTTATCCTCTCACTGTCACCTGAATAGGATACCTCTTTCTATTTAGGGTTGATGGCCTAGTGGAGACATCCCCGGTGACCTAGGGGTTTGAGAAGGAAAATGTTAAAATGTCTATGAAAGTATCCCCTCTAAAAAGTCACACTGGTCAAAAATTCCTAGGGTTTTAACCAATGAAGTAATGAAGTATTCAGATTTACCTGCCCAGAACAAAGCAACAAGAAAATATACATGTTGCAAGCACAACTTGTTGTTAGTACTTCATAAAACCATAGACTTTATCAATAAAAGCAATAGTTTATATATGATGAAGCAAACAGATTTTTATAACAGCAATGTTTATGAGATTATTGTTTCATAATAAATTCCTTGAAAGAGCTTCAAAATGACCCAAAATAATCACTCATTAATACCAAAGTACTAGCATTTGTCAGAAGCAAATTAGGTAGTGTATAAATCAAGTTTACAATTGATTTTAGGTGCTTTTAATGCTGCAATAGATGGTTGTATCTTACTTTAGTAACAACAGCAAATAGGTTAGTATATTAGACTATTCTAAGGTTAGGAGTAGTTAGTAGAGAGCTTAAGGTAAGGTTTTTGATAGTAGTTTTTGTCAATCACTCAATTGTAAGACTTAGATCGGTGCTTTTAGGGTAAATGGAGTCTTTTTAGGCAGCCACAAATCTTGAAGGAACAAATGATAATAAGAGAGATAGAAACAAGAGGGTCAATAATTGAAGTGTTGGTAGCCCAAGGCTTCAATCACCAAACCCTAGGGGGGAAATGGCTACTAGGAAGTAGGTAACCCTAGTCCCTAGAATTGTTCCTCCTCCTTTAGCTTAAAGATGAAGTAGATGACAGCTAGATGAAGAAAAAGGTGCTAGGGTGTGGCAATGGCAAGGCCCTTAGCAAAATGCTTCAATAAAATCGGTTTTCTAGCATAATCTAGTAGGTGAAAGTTATTAAGGCAAGAACAATAACATTTTCTTTAGCCTCCTATGGTTTTAAGCTAGAAATTTCATAATCTTAGAATAAATACACGATAAATACAACCATAAATATTCAATGAAGAAGAATAGCAGTAAATTTACTTAGATTCATCAAGAATCATCTAGCAAATGGCCTAGTTGAACACTTCCACCAAGAAAAATGCCAAAATAATCCAAAAATAGCCTGCTTCAAGAAGTGGGAACTAAATTTCAGCCAAGTAACCCTAATTAGGGCACAAATTTCAGACCTCACTTAAGTGAGAGTGAATGTTGATGAAAAATAAGAGTGTTTTTTCCCTTATTTATACAGTTACAATGACCATAATTAGGTCAAAAAGGCCGACATGGACAGTTTACATGTAATATCCAGTTTTTACATAAAATGACAAACCAACACCCTAAATCAAGAAGAAAATTTGATTTCATGCCCTTTTAGGGTGACTTTAGGCCTTTTTGGTGAAATGTTGGCCTCCATGAGAAAACATTTAGGCCTCCCAAGGCCTTTGGATCAAGCCACATGTGCCACTTGGAACATAACTACCTCCAAAGTGTCCATCAAATGTTGGTGACATCAAGGGTCACAGAGGTGACGTCATGGGATTTCCAAGACCAACATCATAGTGGGAGGGAAAGACCCCCTAGGTCCAGGCCTGCTAGGTTGTCTCTGGTGGAACGTCCTCCTCACTCTCTGGTGCAAGCCTTTTACCTATCTCTACCCCTAGTTGGGGTCTCAACATCCATCTGGTGGGATTTTATCCCCATGGAGGTTCGAACTAATCATCTTCCCATCTGTACATGTTTGTCGGGTGTGGCCCTGCAACAACAACAAGTATGCCCTCCATGGGCTCATAAGTCACAGGGATCATAGCAATGTCAATCACATATAATAATCAAGTTATCTAAACATGTACATAAAACCCCCCTTTCATGGACAAGTGCTCAAGAACGTTATGTTATTCTACAAGCCAAGTTTGGAGAGGACATCAGGAGGTCCTATTGGAATAATTCTCATTAGAGGTGGGATGTTTCCAGGTGAAGAAAAATCTAGTCCATGTAAGTGGATGAGGTGGTGAGGGATGTTTGAGAAATGGGTGTAGTGATGACAGGGGAATGTATGTGTTAGGGTCCTAACCTGCACATAGGTAGAACAATATATTCGGATGTAATAAAGGTCAATATTAATAAGGCCTTGATAGCTTTCGCTTCTACAAGGATCTTCCTCTAGATGCTTCTTTTGATAGACATATTTAATAGAAATAGGATTCAAGGGTATGATAACCCTAGCTTGGATATTATTGTAATAGAGCTCTGCTCGACTGGAGGTTGCCCCCTCAAAGAGGCCCATGAACATTGCTCTCAGAATCAAATTGTTATTTATGTTGTTATTCTTATATC
The DNA here is from genome assembly GCA_009831015.1 of Picea engelmannii. Classification (NCBI taxonomy): domain Eukaryota; kingdom Viridiplantae; phylum Streptophyta; class Pinopsida; order Pinales; family Pinaceae; genus Picea; species Picea engelmannii. The sequence goes on from ML800125.1 coordinate 306,969, forward strand.
ATTTCAATGTTATTGTGGTGATTGTTCTGGTTATATTGTTGTTATTCTTCCATTTCTAGCATGTTATTTCTATTCTGCATACTTTTTATATCTGGTATATTACAAGTGGTATCAGATCACTTTCCTTGGTAGAAATTGTGGGTAAAAAAAATTTTCAGGGTAGAGACGTATCTGACATCTTTAATCCACAGAGATTTTTCGTTACACACATAAACCCGTGGTTGAGGGATTCATACACGTAGGAAATAAAAGTGGTTCTTAAGCACACATATGTTGGCCAACCCTGTAACCCCTGTTGGTATGCCTTCGAGTGGTAGAGCATCGGACAGCACCTATGTACGGATCGGCCTAGATTTCCTGAAGCCCTCTTTAGATAAACCGATCAACCGCCTGAATGCTATAGTGCCACCAATAACATCACTCGGGAATATACTCTCCATTACCTTGGTAGTCAGGTAGTATAGCTAAGGGTACGGTCTATAATTCTTAGTTAGTGCCCTGAGATATTGGGTCGAGTACTACTATTGGAACTCGCACGTATATCAGAGAGCTATAGCACAGGGAAAACCTTTGTCTGTAGAACACTTGAATACCTCACCCTTGGGGACAAAAACATAAACATATTAAAACAAACAAGATCTATTGCCTCGCAACTATGTTCAGTTTTCCAAGTAACTACACATTTCTTCCTAGTTAAGCATTCGGGCATTTCATCACTGCAGTATTCTTTAGACTGAAAACAATTTCACCATTATTTTAGACCTATTCCATTGGATTCATCTCTTCTCCCTTATCACATTCATATAGATCATTTTTCGGAAAATGTTTTTACCACACCCGCCCCTTTTCATTTCCCTCGTCCCTATGGCCCATACCCATAGACAAGACTTGGAATCTCGCTTCAATACCTTGCAATCTAGTCTCACATCAAGCCATCTTTTCTAAACACCCACTCCAAGCCATCCTTTATAAACATCAAGTGGTATTTTCCACTCCCCATGGACTCCCTCCTTCTCATGGTGTTCATGATCATTCCATTCCCCTTGTACACGAAATCCTTCCTCCCAATATCCTTCTGTATCGTCACCCCTTTTCCCAAAAAAATGAAATTGAGAAAATGGTCCATGAGCTCCTTAATGTAGGCGTTATCTGCCCTAGTATGAGCCCCTACTCTTCTCCTATGGTCATGGTCCTTAATAAATAAGGTTCTTGGTGAATGTGTCCTGACTTCCGTGCCCTCAACAAACTTACCATTAAAGAAAAATTTCCCATTGTTGTCATTGATGACCTCCTGGATGAATTGAGTGGCGCCCAATTCTTTACTAAACTTGATCTTCGTTCGGGCTACCACCAGATACGTATGAAAGAGGCAGACATTCCCAAGACTTCCTTTAGAACTCATGAGGGCCACTATGAGTTTTTTTTCATGCCCTTTGGCTTGTGTAATTCCCCCTCCACCTTCCAAAGCCTCATGAATCATGTCTTTCATCCTTTTCTACGTCATTTTGTCTTAGTTTTCATTGATGATATCTTCATCTATAGCAAAACCTGGGCAGACCATCTTGTTCATGTGGATCGATTTCTCCATCTACTCTCTCAGCACCAACTTTTCCTGAAATAGTCTAAATGCTCTTTTGGCGCCTCATAAGTAGAGTACTTGGGTCATCTGGTTGGCAAGGACGGCGTCAGGGTGGATCCTAAAAAGATTGAATCTATGCAAGACTGGCCTCACCCAAAGACTCTCAAAATCTTGCATGGATTTCTGGGCTTAACAGGTTATTATCACAAGTTTGTTAAGAATTATGGAAAGATTGCATCACCTCTCACTACTCTCCTAAAAAAGAACTATTTCACTTAGACTCCAGCCGCTGCTTAAGATTTTCAAAGATTGAAGATGGCCATGTGCACCACTCCAGTCCTGGATCTTCCTGATTTCACAAATACCTTTGTCTTGGAATGTGATTCTTCAGGGAAAGGAATTGGTGTTGTCCTTATGCAAGAGGGTTTCCCTTTGGCCTTTACCAGCAAGAAACTATCTGAAATAAATCTGGGAAAATCAATCTATGAAAAGGAAATGTTAGTTATTATGCATGTCGTTGATCTGTGGCGCCCTTATCTATTGGGGAAATGCTTCCAAATTAAGACAGACCATCAAAGCCTCAAGTATTTTTTGGAACAATGCATTTCCTCCCCAGAGAAACAAAAATGGGTGACTAAGCTCTTTGGACATGATTATGAGATCATTTACAACAAAGGCAAAGACAATGTGGTTGTGGATGAACTTTCTCGGAAATATGAAGACGAAGGATCCCTTTTTATCTTTCGTTCATTGTACCATATTGGCTCCAAGTCAGTCGCCAGGAATGGCTACAAGATCCCAAAAGTTCTCATCTAATCCAACAATTGCAGTCCAATGCTCCAGCTTCCCCAAGGTACTCTTGGCTCCATGATGAGCTTCGATACAAAGGTCATTTATATTTAAGTAAAAAATCAAAACTTAAATCCACGGTACTTTCTGAGCTTCATGATACACCCGTAGTGGGGCACTCTGGGTTCACCAAAACCTATGACAGGGTCAAACGTTCTTTTTTCTAGGATGGTATGAAACATGAAATTCGTAATTTTCTCGCTGAATGTGATGTGTGTCAACGCAACAAGGGAGAAACAGTCAAATCTTCGGGCACACTACAACTGCTTCTGATTCAACCTGCTATTTGGAGGGATATCTCTATGGATTATATTACAGGCTTACCCAAATCGGGAAATAAATCAGTCATCATGGTGGTTGTTGATCGCCTTTCCAAGTATGTTCATTTATGCGCTCTTCAACACTCATTTATAGCATCCACGGTGGCTCAAATTTTCATGGATCAGGTCTTCAAGCTTCATGGCATGCCGCACTCTATTGTTTTTTATCGAAACCCAACTTTCTCAAGCAACTTTTTGCAATAACTTCTCAAGCTACAAGGCACCCAATTGCATCTCAGCACAGCTAATCATCCCCAGACTGATGGTCAAACGAAAGTTGTCAACAAGTGTTTGGAAACATATTTGAGGTGTTTTTCCTCGAAAAAGAAAAATCATTGGGCTCAATGGTTACCCCTCAATGGTTACAATAAGTGTCTGCAACCTTAGCTGGGACACAAATCTATGATTATATTACTTAACAGGGCACCTAGAATCAACAATTCATCAACATTCAACCAATAACTATTGCATAGATAGAACAAAGCATCCCATTATTCACTCATATCTGATGTATTTAAGTACTTTATCAAAATAGGTAGGTCATATCTAGCAGATCAAGTGCTAAGAAATCTCATATAGATCAAATGTAGAATTCTTACACATCATTAGCACAAATCATAAGTACATTTATATATCTCTATCAAAGCACTTATCCAAATAAGTTATAAACACATCAAGAAAAGAACAAAGCGGAACAACACAGTGTTTATGTGGTTCACCCCCACCCTGGGGCTACGTCCACCAACTCTTCTTCTTTATTGTCTTCAATCAATCAGTTACAAGCACAGAGCCTCAAAACCCTACTTCTCTTGAGACAAGAGATTTGGGAAGCTCGCTAGATCCTCCTTCCCCGGTAGATCCAGGCACACAACCTTCCATAGTCTCTTACACTAGCTTGCACTCAGCTCTACAAGTCCCACACAGTATGCACAGAGCTCTTACATTCCTTCAATCACATAGATCTTATCACTTAGCCATTTGTCCCTCTCTATATTCCCTAGACATCTATATATATATATATATATATATATATATATATATATATTAAAAAAATAGGCCTAAACATGGGTAAACCCATGTGGCAACATCCCATGCCTGTTACATAATCCCAAAAATGAAAAAAGGACCCAAAAAAGGTCATGAGATCTGTGATCTCCACTTTGTCTTGCGCTCCTCCTTCGACAGGCTGTCGAAGTCGAAAATAGGTCAACATGACCAAGAATCTCCCAAAACTTGGTCAAGGGCCAACAGTAATCTCCAAGCTAGGGTTCTCATACCCTTGACTCCTATTTATACTAAATATGTCTATCTAAAGAAGCATCTAGAGCAAGATCCTTCTAGAAGTGGAAGCTTCTATTAGGTCTTCTTACATTCGACTTATTCTATTTTATTGAAAGGCCTTATTAATATTGAACTTTATTACATCCGAATATATTGTTCTACTTATATGTGGGTTAGGACCCTAACATGTCCTCCCCCTTAAAAACAACCTTGTCCTCAAGGCTTGAGATGTGAAAATTGTTGCAGAATGGTAGTTGGTTCCCAAGTGGCATCTGTTGGAGTTGTATCTTTCCACTGGAATAACACTTCCTTTATAGTTCTCTGATGCAGGTGACACTCATGCTAGTCCAAAACTACTTGTGGTTGTAGCCAAATGGATCCTTCTTTGGCTAACTCGGGAAGGTTGGTTTGAATTTGCACTTAGTTCCAATCACCTTCTTTAAGCATGAAACATGAAAAACAGGATGTAGCTTCGAATGATTGGGCAAATCTAATTGATAGGACACCTGTCCCACACGCTTGAGAATGGTATAAGGACCATAAAATTTGGGCGCTATCTTCTGACAATGCTCGACCTTGAGGGAATTTTTCTTGTAAGGTTGCAGTCGAAGAAACAATTGATCCCCTTCTGCAAATTGACATTCAGAGCGACCTCGATCTTCTTGTTGCTTCATGCGATTCTGTGCGATGGCCAAAATCTCTTTGAGGGTACAGAGAATAGCCTCTCGAACTGTAAGTGTTTGGTCAACTGCCTGGAAATTTGAGACACCAGGTAAGTAAGAGAGAACTAAAGGTGGATTTTGTCCATATACCGCTTCAAAAGGAGTCATGCATGTAGTTGTTTGGTATGAAGTGTTGTACCACCATTTAGCTAGGGGTAACCATTGAGCCCACTGATTTTTCTTTTCAGAGGCAAAACACCTCAGATATGTTTCCAAACACTTGTTGACAACTTCCATTTGACCATCAGTCTGGGGATGATAAGTTGTGTTGATATGCAATTGGGTGCCCTGTAGATTAAACAGTTCTTGCCAAAAATTGCTTGTGAAAGTTGGGTCACGATCAGAAACAATAGAGTGTGGCATGCCATGAAGCTTGAAGACCTGGTCCATGAATATTTGAGCCACCATGGATGCAATAAATGGGTGTTGAAGAGCGCAGAAATGAGCATACTTGGAAAGGCGATCCACAACCACCATTATGAATGATTTATTTCCCGATTTGGGTAAGCCGGTAATAAATTCCATAGAGATATCCTTCCAAATAGCAGGTGGAATCGGAAGTGGTTGTAGTGTACCCATAGATTTGACTGTTTCTCCCTTGTTGCATTGACACACATCACATTCAGCGACAAAATTACGGATGCCCTGTTTCATACCATCCCATAAAAAAGAACGTTTGACCCTGTCATAGGTTTTGGTGAACCCGGAGTGCCCCGCTATGGGTGTAGCATGAAGCTCGGAAAGTACCATGGATTTAAGCTTTGATTGTTTACTTAAATACAAATGGCCTTTGTATAGAATCTCATCTTGGAGCCAAGAGTACCCTAGGGGAGCTGGAGCATTGGTCTGCAATTGTTGGATCAGATGAGAACTTTTGGGATCTTGTATCCATTCCTGGCGAACATCTTGGAGCCAATCTGGTACAATGACGGAAAGAGAAAAAAGGGATCCTTCTTATTCATATTTTCGGGACAGTGCATCCACCACCACATTGTCTTTTCCTTTCTTGTAAATGATCTCATAATCATATCCAAAGAGCTTAGTCACCCATTTTTGTTGCTCCGGGGAGGAAATTCGTTGTTCCAGAAAGTACTTGAGGCTTTGATGGTCTGTCTTAATTTGGAAACGTTTCCCCAAGAGATAAGGGCACCACAGATCAACGACATGCAGAATAGCCAACATTTCCTTTTCATAGATGGGTTTGCCCAGATTCTTTTCAGATAGTTTCTTGCTGGTGAAGGCCAAAGTTCGACCCTCTTGCATAAGGACAGCACCGATTCCTCTCCCTGAGGCATCACATTCCAACACAAAGGTCTTTTTGAAATCAGGAAGGGCTAGAACAAGAGTGGTTCACATGGCCATATTCAAGGTTTGAAAATCTTGAGCAGCGGTTGGAGTCCAAGTGAAAGAGTTCTTTTTTAGGAGAGCAGTGAGAGGTGCTACAATCTTTCCATAATTCTTAACAAACTTGCGATAATACCTTGTTAAGCCCAGAAATCCATGCAATCTTTTGAGAGTCTTTGGGTGTGGCCAGTCTTGCATAGCTTCAATCTTTTTTGGATCCACCCTGACGCCATCCTTGCCAACCAGATGACCCAAGTATTCTACTTCTAAGGCACCAAAAGAAAATTTATATTGTTTCAGGAAACGCTGGTGCTGAGAGAGTAGATGGAGAACTCGATCCACATGAGTAAGATGGTTTGTCCAGGTTTTTTTATAGATGAGGATATCATCAAAGAAAACTAAGACAAAATGATGGAGAAAGGGACGGAAGACATGATTCATGAGGCTTTGGAAGGTGGAGGGGGAATTCCACAAGCCATAGGGCATGACCAAAAACTCATAGTGGCCCTCATGAGTTCGAAAGGTCGTCTTGGGAATTTATGCCTCTTTCATATGTATCTGGTGATAGCCTGAGAGAAGATCAATTTTAGTAAAGAATTGGGCGCCACTCAATTCATCCAGGAGGTCATCAATGACAGGAATGGGAAATTTATCTTTAATGGTCAGTTTGTTGAGGGCACGGAAGTCAGGACACATTCTCCAAGAACCTTCTTTCTTCAGGACCATGACTATAGGAGAAGAGTAAGGGCTTGTACTAGGGCGGATAACACCTGCATTAAGGAGTTCCTGGACCATTTTTTCAATTTCATTTTTTTTGTGAAAAGGGGTGGCGATACGAACGAATATTGGGAGGAAGGCTTCCGGGTACAAGGGGAATGGAATGATCATGAACACTGAGGGAAGGAGGGAGTCCTTGGGGAGTGGAAAATACCATTTGATGTTTAGAAAGGAGGGCTTGGAGGTCTTGTGGCACCAGGGGTGTCTTTATTTCTTGTATGGCATGGAGTTGGGCAATGACACCAGAATGACCTTTTTTTAGCAGCTTTTCCATGTAAAGGTAACTAATGACCTCAGGTGAACCAGCAGTTATGCCTTGGAATTTATTTTGGTTGCCTTCCTGGTCGAATTGCATGGTTAATGCCTTAAAATCCATGAGAATGGGACCCAAAGCCCTTATCCAGTCTGCACCCAACACAATGTCACAACCGCCCATGTCGATAGAAAACATATGGGATTTTAGGTGGTAGTCATCGATTTGGAGACGCACATTTTCACAACACCCTCCACATTTCATGGAACCACCATTGGCAATCATGATTTGGAAATTGTTGACGGCATGGATGTAGCAATGAGTTTCTTGGGCAATGCGGTGATGAATAAAATTATGGGTGCTTCCACTATCAACCAGAATGATGACCTTCTGATGCTTGATGTAACCGATTAAATTGAGGGTTTGGGGAGCGAAGAAGTCAGTGAGAGAATTGAGGGAAATGACTGGTTCCACTACGGGAGGGTCTGAGGGAGCGGTTATGTCAGTGATTTCAGGTGACTTAGACACAAGGGGAGTTTCAACATCCTCTTCCGAAATATCCTCAGAGATGTCCATAAAAATATTTTGTTCCTTACACTTGTGGCCCGGGAAATATTTGTCATCACAATTATAACAAAGGCCTTTGAGTTGGCATTCAGCAATTTCAGCCCTGGTCAATTTTTGGATCTTTAATGGGGTGGAGGGAGTATTGGGATTTACGGGTTTAGGGTGAGGGATAAAAGAGGGTTTTTGGTTTTGAGAGGATACAACTTGTTGTGCTTCTTTAGCTCTTTTAGTATCCTCCACCCAACTCAAGAGTTAAGCCATGAGAACATGGGCCTGAATCTCATCGTTGAGGCCACTAATAAAACACTCTCAAAAGAAAGCATCAGTCATGCCCTCTGTTCGAAAATCCAAGCGCTCAAAGGTAGCTATGAAGTCTTCTACTGTTCCTGATTGTTTCAACATTGTCAAACGACCCAAATGGTTGGTGTCAGTGTCAAATCATTCATAAAGCTCAGTCACAAATTGGGTCCAAGCAATATACCCTTGATGGGAAGTTTTTCTCCATTTCCACCATTGCCAACGTTCTTGATCTAGATGGAGAACACCATACTGGAGTTTGGCCAAGTCATCTGTAATGTCGTATAAAGAGAAATAATGTTCCATTTGGGTTACCCAACCAGTGGGGTCCGAACCATCAAATTTGGTCACATCCACCCACGGAAGGCGTAGGTCACGTTGAAAGTGATGGTGTTGAAAGGTATGGGAATGGCAGGAATGTTCACCTTCAGTATTTGGAGGTGCGTCAGAGAAAGGGTCATCTATAGGGATCTCCAGTTTTGTGCAGAGTGATGCAAAGACGGATTCAAGCTGGGTGGTCACTTCTTATTTGACTTCCTCCATTGAGGACTGCATGGTTGTATTTATGGTTGTATTGATGGAGGCAACATTGGCACTGAGTTGTTTCACTTATTTTTGGGTCTCGAGGAGACCATATTGCAAGGTGTTGAAGCGAGCTTCTAGGTCTTGGCTACGGGTATGGGCCATGATGATGGGTGAACTAAAAAGGGGCGGGCAGGGTCAAAAATTTTCCAAAAAATGATATGGATTAATGTGATAAGGGTAAAGAGATGAATCTAATGGAATGGGTCTCAAATAATGGTGAAAAAAATTCCATATTTTTTTATTTTTTTTCACCTGCGAAGTTATACTCTGGTCTGAAGAATATTGCAGCGATGAAATCCCCAAATTCTTAACCAGTAAGAAACGTTTAGTGATTTGGAAACCCGAACACAGTTGTACAGCAACAGATCTTGCTTGTTTTAATTTGTTTATGTTTATGTCCCCCAAGGGTTAGGTATTCAAGGGTTTGCCCTGTGCTATAGCTCTCTGATATATGTCCAGGGTCCAACAATAGTACTCGGCCCAATATCTCAGGGCACTAACTAAGGAGGATAGACCAGACCCTTAGTCGTACTATCCGACTACCCAGGTGCTAGAGAGTATCTTCCTGAGTGTTGTTCTCAGTGGCACTATAGCAGTCAGGCGGTCGATCAGTTTATCTAAAGAGGGCTTCAGGAAATCTAGGTCAATCCGTACACAGGTGTTGTCTGATGCACTACCACTCGAAGGGGTACCAACAGGGGTTACAAGGGTGGCCAACAGATGTGCACTTAAGAACCACTTGTATTTCCTATGTGTATGAATCCCTCAACCGCACGTTTATGTGCATAACGACAGATCTCTGTGGCTTAAAGACGTCGGAATACGTCTCTACCCTGAAAAAAAATTCCTACAATTTCTGCCAAGGAAAGTGCTCTGATACCACTTGTAATATTCCATATATAAAAAGTATGTAGAACATAAATAAAATGCTAGAAATGGCAGAATAACAGTAATATAACCAGCATAATCTCCACAATAACACAGAAATGATATGAGAACAACAACAAAAATAGCACTTTGATTCAGAAAGCAATATTCACGGGCCTCTTCAATGGGGCAACCTCCAGTCGTGCAGCGCTCTGTTACAATAATCTCCAAGCTAGGGTTTTCATACCCTCGACCCTTATTTATACTAAATATGTCTATCAAGAGAAGCATCTAGAGGAAGATCCTTCCTTATTCTATTTTATTGAAAGGCCTTATTAATATTTACCTTTATTACATCCAAATATATTGCTCTACCTATGTGCGGGTTAGGACCCTAAAAGACGAGCTCATGAAGAGACGGCGCAATCCATCCAGGATTTGACACGGGTACAGGGAGTACTTGTCGAGTAGCACAGTGCTGTCGAACGAGAAAAACTTTCTCTTCAAGCACAGTGAGACAACAAGAAATAAGAGCTACAACAGAACAAGGAGCAGTTGATCACATAGCAGCTAGAAGTAAAGGAACTGGTCATCAGAGCACTTCGCCCTGTGACCGTCATAGAAGTGAAAGTTTAAGAACGAATTCCGCAGCAAGTTTCACAGCTCAAAGGAGTGATCCAGCAACTTCAATAGCGCATCCCAGACCTGGAACTTCGTACTGTGCCCGAGACCCCTCAAGAAATCAGAGACCTAAGAGAGGCAACTGCTCGTAGTGCAGTTGGCAGAATGAAAGCTCTTGCCTTGAAGTGCAAGCAGTTGAGCTCTAGGAGCACTCAGACGTATGAAAACCTCACAGAGAATCTAGAGTTACAAGCATTGGAGTCGCAACTCCAAGAAGCAAAGAAGCATGCAGATACGTTACAGGCACAGCTAAAGGCCTTGTCACCATTCGAGAGAATGAATAGGTTTCCAGAGAAACGCACGGCCCAACAACAGATCCACATTATCCATACCAAAGTGATGGAAGTATCTCAATGACTTCAACCAGTGCAAGAGAAGGCATGTCAACTGTTCACTGAAGTTGAAAGCTAAGGGGTAGAACTTGAACAAGTTGTTAGTGCAGCAGAACAACGCCTAGAAGGACCAATCAATGACGCACTCATATAGGATTTCACTAAGCAAGAAGCAGTAGCATTGCAGTAGGTCGAAGAAGCTCAAGCCAAGCTTGAGGCATTCGAGGCGTAATTACTCAGACCAGAGTGACTCGAGATGAGTCACAGGTGAGTGTTGGGGGCCTGTTGGATCTTGACAAAGTTTTGAAGCTACTTGGTCATATTTGACTATTTTTGGGACTTCGACAGCCTATCGAATATGGAGCGCCAGACGAAGCAGAGATCAAGGGATCTTGGCCACTTTCAGGTCCCTTTTTGGGTTTTGGCAATATGTAATGGGAAAGGGATGTCGGCTCGTGGGCTTACCCATGCTTAGGCCCATTTTGTATGTATAAATAGACATATAGGAATCTAGTAGAGGGGGAAGTATTGTATTGTATCTATGTGATATAGGCTAAGTGTCAAGTGTTAAGACCCTATAATGTACCTTTTTGCTCATACTTTTTGCTATCATTACATCCTTTTCCCACTCATATTTAAGCCTACATTATCACCTTAATCCATTTTCCCAAAGGTATATAACGTTTCTTCTCTTTGCTATATGTTTAATTCATTTTACATTTAATTTTACATTACTCTCATACTTAGCCATTAATCGGAAATATATAGTTGCTAAAATAGTTTGAAGACTGCAGTTAATATATCGTTGTTGCTTGAAGACCATGTTGTTGAAACAGTCAAACAGTACACAAATCTCGTTGCTGAAACAGTCTGTGATTTGCGATGTTGAAACAGCATTTCACATACAGCAGTAACAAGGAGTTGTTACACTGGCTGCAACAGTTGTACCTTAAGACAGCACCAATAACCATCGTCGTTGGTTAAATACCACGTTACCGAAACAGTCAAACAGTACGCAAATCTCGTTGTTGAAACAGTCTGTGATTTGCAATGTTGAAACAATATACAGTCATAACAAGAAAAGATAATTAAAGAAGTTGTTACACCAGTCGCAACAGTTGTACCTCAAGCCAACACCATTACAACCACTGTAACAACATTTTGCTACAGAAGATTAGAATGTCTTATTCCATCATAGAAGATTAGATCAGACTAAGAATAGGATTTGTATGTACACATGTAATTTTATGATTAATTGTATTAAGAGGATTCTCTTCTTTAAATAGTGGAGAAATCAGCATTAGAGGGAGATTACAAAAGGCTTAGCTAGAAGCGAATTACAGAGAAGGAGCGTGTTCACTTTGGATATTGTAACTTGTCACATTTGACAGATGAATAAAATATCATTCTGAGCATTCCTTCTTAATTCCTTTTATTTCTGAGGAATCTTGTGAGAAGGAAAGGGCCCACCTTCTTCACAAGATTCACCCATTAGTTTATGTAGTGTGTTAGTATTGTTTTTATCTATACCTTGTTAAAACTCTGTTTTGTTGAAACTCTGTTTCCACTGATTGTTACATCGTTTTCATACAATTCATTCCTAGGTAAGTGTTAATCATTTTGATTGGTAATCTTGTTTGCAGAATGTGTTTATGAAAGTGTGATAGTCAGAGACAGGTGTTGAAGATTCCTACTTTGGGGAATAGGGTCATGTTCTCTGTTACAGAATAGTTAGTCTTCGGTACTTGTTAATCATTTTGATTGGTAATTCTGTTTGCAGAATGAGTTTATGAAAGTGTGATAGTCAGAGAAAGGTGCTAAAGATTCCTACTTTGGGGAATAGGGTCATGTTCTCTATTATAGAATAGTTATTCTTCTTTGCAGTGTGATGAAAGGTTCTTTTTTCCTAGGTTGTTGTTTCTTAATGTAATCCAGGATTCTTCTGATAATTATTTCCTTTTGAATATTAAACTTTGCAATAGATAGATTGTTTTTACTGTAATTCAGAGTAGAACTTCAGTCTGTTCAAAGCAAGGTGTGATTAGTGTAACTTTTACTACAACTTTGGATTGCTTTTGAGATTGAGCATATACAGTGTGTGATTGCCTTTGAAATAAACAGACTTCCCTAGGTTGACAATTTATCTGACACTTGATTGTTTTAATTAATAAGCAATTATAGTGACCAACACCAAGAAGGGATCTGTGTGATTGAGAGCTTTGTGCATTCTGTATAGACTTGCAGAGCTTAGTGCAAGTCCCTGTGTGAAGACATAGAAGGATTTGTGCTGAAAAGAAAGGAAGAAGGATTTAGCGAGCTGTGCAGATCTTTTTTCATGTGCGAAGTAAGGGTTCCTACGGTTTTGTGCTTGCAACCCATTGGTCGACGATAATATAGAAGAAGAGTTGGTGGACGTAGCCCCAAGGTGGGGGTGAACCACGTAAATATGTGTGTTATGCTTTGTGCCTTGACTTCTTGTGCTTATCTCTGCTTTGCTAAGTACTTTAATATATTTAGATGGATATATTTATTCTTTGTGCTTATTAGATAGGTATGCATAGTAGATCTAATATGTATGAAGATACTTAGTGTTGAACTACTGGATCTGACCTATTTATTGTTACTAAGTGCTAAGCTACCTTAGATCTAAGTGACTACTGCGATGCTCTATGATATCTGTGAAGTATAATAAGGACTGAATATTGATGAATAATCGATGTTAAGTGCTCCATAAGAGATATAATCATAGATCTATGTCCCAGCTAAGGTTGCAGACATTTGATTCCTGCAACCACCCCTGCCTCTACCTCAGGTGAGACTTCATTTGCTTCGCAGGTGTTGCCAAAAGGGTCAGTAGTTAGGGTTTTGTTGGTGCGCTCTTGAAGCGTTGAACCCTGGGTCTGCCCCTGTGTCAATAGTCATAAATACAAAAAATTCAAAATAGGTATGTAATACATCATTCAATTCATGAAAATACTTCCCATAGCATTGAAATACAATTTTTGAAGTTCTATGTATCCACGTCAAAATTGCCTACAACAATCTATTCATATCTTGCAAAGTCTTCATTTTGGGGGATCTGATATAGAACGCATGTGTAGGAAAATTTTGGAATTCAATGCTTGAAATTTTTGTTATGTGGATGTATTTCATTTAAAACTATACCCCTACAAAAATTCATGCATATCTAGATCATCATCTTTGAGAAATTGGTTGTTGTGGCACTTTGGCTTGTTGGATTTACTAAAACACAGCCGAGACAGTCATGTTTTGAGAGTTATTTATGGAAATATTTTTAAAACATGTTTCTATACAAATATACCTTGAAATGTGGTTTCTAACCCAATTTGAATCACTGAATTTGGATCTCAAATGGAAAATTTATGACCAAAATAGTGACTAGATGTAGAGTAGGTTGCTTAGGAACAAAGTTGGGAAAGTCAATTTTTTGGTACCTAAATGGATGAATTTTTCAAAACTGTTTATAAAGAGTATTACCCTATGAAACTAGTTTACAACACAATTTGAATCATTCCATTTTGATATTGTATGAGAAATTTATGCTCAAAATACTAACTACCTATCTTAAATCAACATTCTTAAAACTTTGTTTCCCAGGCTATTCCTTGGCATATTTGATCCATCAATTCTTCTTGTCCTAAAAACCTATTTCTATTGGAGATACCTACATGAATATGATTGTATATCTAATTGAATCACATCAATCCATTGCCAAGAAAATATGTTTTACTCAAAATAGTAATTGTTGGTCTATGCGGGAATTTTTAAACACCTTTGTTATGCAGGTTGTTTCTTAGCAGATTTGGAATGTCATATTAATGTATTTTCAAAACTTGTTTCTACTAGAAGTATCCCTATGAATATGTTTTCATTTTTCTTTGGAATCACTTAAATCGGACTAGAAATGAATAAGTTATCTATAACATCCAGATTTCACTAAACCCATTTCCATAACACTATTTTATTCTTTGAAGACACTTGCATGCAAGTGATCCAGATAAACACGGTACTTTATGATTATCTAATTTGGTTTATGAGTTAAAAATGTATGTTATATTCGAGTATTGAGATTAATATGTTATTGATATTGATGTATAACATTGACAAGTATTATGATGAGGTTTCCTGAGTGTGCAGAAAACATAATACGAAGAGGATGTTGATGGCATCGACAAAATTCCTTGGACTCCAGATTGAGTCGGGAGTGGACTATTGAATTTGATTATGAGTACTTGATTTTATTACGCATGTGTTATAATGATGATTTCAGTTATGGATTTCATGTAGAAGAGTTATTGATATTATTTTTTTCAGTGGATGCAAGCATGGTGATGCTCGCTAATCCAACTCACATATGGAGTAAAGGGATCATACATAGATATCAAATAGATTAGGGAGATGTGTGGAAGCGTCATTGTCACAACCTACTAGCACTCCTGCCATGACCTAAACCAAAGATTAACAACTACCTTGTTCCTAAGAGATTCACGATGTCATGAGGGCAGACTAAGACAATTGCTCACGAGGATTTATGAGGGGCACGCAATAAGGCAGATTCTTTATTCCTCAATAAGCCCTTAGTCTTACACAAAGTCGACAAGTGGAGTATTGACTCCAAGCATCAGACAACTTCCAAACTAAGTCAAATGGCGAGTGACACCCTTAGATCACATAGGTACATGTTGATGGGCATGTCGCATGAATAAATTAATAAGTGAATAAAAGACCTAGAAGACCATAGAAATTAAAATGAATACTTAGAATTGATTAGAAGAGAAAATAAATTATATTAAGTTATAAATTGAAAACATAATAAAATCAAAGTCTAAACTGGTTATGTCTAAATAAATTATATTAAAGGGGCATAAAGAAAATTAGACTAAATAAAAACTAGTAAAGAGAGAGAATAAGAATAAAAATTAAAGACATGTGCACAATCTGTGCATGAAACTAAAAAGAAGAAATTTTTAATTAAAAGAAATTATCTCATGTGGAAAGGTGGAGTCAACATAGAGTTAGAATCATAAGTCAACTAGACTCTAAATCCTAACTAAGAGAAGAGTCATAATCAAACTACAACTGTAAATTAGTTAGGATACACCATAAAAGAGAAATTGGGGAATTAAGGACAACTAGGAGAAAATCTATGAACTAATTGTGGAGGTGAAGAAAAATTCAAAATTTAATTAATTAAGAAGAAATAAAACATGTGCAACTTGAGGAAGGAGTGAAATGTGTTTGGGGTGAATAATATCTAACTTAATTATTAAAAATTATTTAATTATGAGTGAGATCACAAGTGTCAAAGTGGAGATTATTATAAAAAGAAGGGAGAGGAAGGAGTAGAACACCCTATTGTTGGATGACTGAAATGTTGTCAATTTTTTCTTGTGACTAGTTTACTTGTGTGAGTTGGGTTGCAAGTCTTGTGTAGGAGGTGGAAGCCTCTCCTTGTGAGGGTAAGCTTGAGCTAGCTTTAGATCTGAGTTTTATATGTGTGACCCGTTTGCGGCTCAGGAGGCTAAGGGGGAAGAAAAGTACCCCTAGCATTGGCTGAAAGGTATCGGTGCAAACATACAAGGAAATTGAGGATCTGCATCATATATCATTATCTTCTTAGTTACAATATTTAATTATTTTGATATTTATTATTTAATTAAAAAAATATTTGAACATGTATACCAATTTGTATGGATTGAATGATTGAATAGTGGCAACTTATATATATATATATATATATATATATATATATATATATATATATATATT
>ML800126.1:12947-30070 GCA_009831015.1 Picea engelmannii
ATATATATATATATATATATATATATATATATATATATATATATATATATATATATATATATATATATTTTATTATTTTTTTCAAAAAAAAATTTAAATTGCATAATCTCTTTCAAACTTTATTTTTAATTCGTGTTTAAGTGTTTCCTCTTATTTTTTCCATTTATTTTATTAGTCTCCGTTGAAATCCATGACTATAGAATTAGTTATCCTTTTACTACAAATATTCCCCTATCCAATTTTATACATATCCAATCTTATATATATATATGCAAAATAATTTATTTTTTTATAATATTTAATTTGAATTTATAAAACATGTTATTGGCTAACAACTTGAAGTATTATTCAAACTTAATTTAAAAAGATAACCGATGTTTTAAGTTTGGATAACAAATTAGTATGCAATTTTTGCATTCATTTTTACATAACCAAAGTTTTAAGTTTGTTACATTCTCCTAAATAACCACTTGGTTTCTGATTACTATCACTATAACAATTGTGGTGTACATAAAACTTTGAAAATTTAGAATAAAGTAGATGCATAAAAATATGCAAAATAATTTGGGGTGAGATGGGGAAGAGGAAAATGAAGCTAAGAGGAGGAAGAGGAAAATGACGCTAAGAGGAGGAAGAGGAAAATGACCTCTATTGGATTATCCAATTTCATTAGGTCTTAAAGGATTAAAGCAACAAAATATCATATTGTAGTTGACATTTGGCCAAATTTTGGGCAGCTTTACTAAGCACAACAACATTAGTTTTCCATGGCACCTTTAATGGATTCTAAATTTTCTTGAAGCATTTCTAATCGAAATATTTTCCCTACACATGTCATTTTTTATTTTATGCAATTTATTGCATGAAAGTGCTCATGGATAGGCATGAAGTTGCCTCTATTATCTTTTATCGTGCACACATTTAGTTTACATCTATGCACCCACATAATAAGAGTCACAAGGAGTTTTAATTAATAGTTCTAAGCTTAATCAAAACTAACTACAACAATGCATACAATATATATATATATATATATATATATATGTATCTGTGTGTGTGTGGCATAATTCAATGATTCACAACAAAATATAGTTCGCATAACTCAACGATTCACAACAAAAACAAAAATTGGATATATCTTCTCATTACTGGAATATGGAATAAAAAAATGAATTGAGTCTTAGCCAGGGACATCACCATTCAATGACACCGGTTTACCTTTTGACCATCTTTTCTTAAAGTATTATGTATTTATATTTTTTTAATCGTCTGAAGAAAAATAAAGTGTGTTCTAAAATCCACTTTCGAAGACATTGTAACATTCATTTTATTTATTCATTTCATATAAAATCGATTATTTTCGATTAATTGATTAATTAATTATATATATATATATATATATATATATATATATATATATATATATATATATATATATGGTTTTTAATCACCATACATAAGTTATATAATTTTTTTATATATTCTAGATGGAAAAACACAATTAATGAAAACGTATAATGAAAAAGTATATTATTTTTTTTTATTTATCATCTGTCTTTTTATTTTGTATTTATTGAGCAGATTTATAAAGATAAAGTAAATCACTTCGGATGGGGTGACACATCGCACATCAATGCCACATGGGGTGGAGCCAGGCCCGACCATAAGTAAGGCAGGTCGACTCTCATCCCCTCACCATTAAGGATGGGAGCAAGCCTCAACCACCAGCCTTACACCATGGGACTTCTCCCTCATGTGAATAGTCCAAAGACACAGATAGTAAATTTTGGAGAAATGATGGTGGAGCCTGTCCGGTTGCTCCTCTCGGATATCATCCAAATTTTCCATGGCTTCCTCCATTTTGTATTTGGCTCACACTAGGTTGGCAACTTTGAGCTTTAGTGTGGCCACCAGAAGACCCTCTACATTTTAGCCATCAAAATTGTCATCCCAATGCCATGAGAGAGAGGGAAGCCACATCGTCGCTCCGCCTAGTACACCTTCGTTGCACAATAGAAGAGACAGTAGCGGCTGGAGGGCATTCTTTCCATGGCTCGAACTCAGATTGCGCGTAGAGAAAAGATGGTTAGGTCGCCTCCCATGTCGTGTGTGGTGGAGGTCTTCCTAGAGGAGCCAATTCAGATTCCTCCAGAGCATCTTCTTTTCACAGTACCCGATAATTGGAAGCCACCAAGCAGCCACCTAGGGGAAGTCACCAAGGTCGCCACTGTGGAGAAGCAAGGACGCAGCACCATGGAGGGTCAATTGGATGCATTTCCCGCTTGCTACATCGAGGAGGAGGTTCCAGAAGAGATGGATTTCTAGGATGTTGCACTCGCATCTGGCTCCAATTCTTCCAAATCCATGGAGAGTGATAAGGAAAAGAAGGCAGAGGAACAGGGTCAGAGCGCAACAATGGAGCAGTAGAGCAGGGCAGCAACAAGCAAGGCCTCAGATACCAATTCGGGTGGCACGTCGAAGGAGGGTGGCGAGGTCCTTGCACCACCTCCCATCTCGACCATGCAGGAATAGTGGTGTGTCCCACTGCCATTCTTCCACCTAGAGCATCTAGAATTGATGTTCGATTTGAGAAGCTAGATGGTGAACCAAGTCCATCATGGCACTGTCATGAGCCAATGTATTGACATGTTGTACAACTCCTTCTCCAATGCGCCAGCAGGGCAAAGATGGCCGACCTGTGCGCAACCTTATGTGATGCCAACTCGGGAGGGAACGCAAGATGAAGATGTCGACATGGCCATCTCTGAGGCCGCTAGGTAATTTCTTATGGCTATGGTTCTAGATTGAGTTAGCTCAGAAATGTCATGGTCTAAACTAGTTCTATGTTCTATCTTTCTGGTTAATGTTCAGACTATGGGCTACCGTCTGTCCTGGTTTCCTACGGGTAGGACAGATGGAGGGTTGCCTATTTTTGACAAGGATATCATAGGCTACCAGTTGTTTTGCTTTCCGCTAATTTGGTAGAACAAGTGGCAGCCTAGGAACAAATGTTTATTTTTGCTCATAATATAATAGGATCTACCTCTTTTTTACCTTAAAAAAATTAAAATAAAGATAAAGTAAATCAATTTAGTTTGTTGTACATGTGTTAAACTCTTTTCATTACAATTAGAATCCAATTCTAAAAGTTCAAACACCTTCCTTGAGATGCACAACAGATCTATATAATTATTGAGGTTTGACTTTATTTATTTCTATGTGAGGTCCCTATCTCAATCATAAAACTAATATATATCCATTTTATTTTTTATTTATTAAACATATAAAAAAAATAAAAATAAAAATTTATTTTAATTTTTAAAAGATCCATGATTAAGATGTATTTACATCATTATGTATATATATTAATGTTAAACATGTTAAACATCTCATCTATTATATGCATTAAAGATGTTAAACATCCCATCTATGTCTAGTTTTAAAAATACACATGATTTCACACAAGACAATTAAAAGGGTAAAGCTTTCAACTTAATAATGTTGTGTTGTGATATTGAATCACAATTCAATATATACCCTTTTTCACATTAAGATGCGTGCATTTTTGAAATTAAAATACTTGGATCTTTGAATTAATTAAGAAATATTTTTTAAGATAATTATGATTTTGAAAAAATTAAATTTCAAATAGGAAATAAGATATTAAAAATAAAATGAGAATATTTATCATAAATTAAAAGTTTATATAAACGATTTTCAATTTTTCTCATTATCATTTTACATTTTATATTTATTTTGTTTTTAATAAATTTTAAAATATTTTTTATGATTTGACTTTAAGTATTTTCTTTATTAAATTTATAATCCATTTTAATTTGACTTTAATTTTAACATTAATTTTTCATAATTTCAAGTTTTTTTCCTATTAAAAGAACCATTAAATCTATATAATTTTTTTTTATAGATAGATAATTTCTTTTCAAATTGAAAATATTGTTATTTTTATTATTTCAAATCTTTATCAAATTAATTATACTCATCACACAAAATTTTCAAAATCTAATTTTCAATATTACCCTTTAAAATGTTTAATAATAATATTGTAGAAATTCTATACAAATAAAATTTTATATCAATACCTTTATGACTATAGACAAAATAACCAACTTTTATATTTAAAAACCCTTCCCATATAACCCAATATTTAAAAAAAATTATATTTGAAAAACCGTCTATTATAATAAAGATACTACATATTCTCAGAATAAAAAGTCAAACATCTACTTTTTTTTTCTTTAAACATATAATCTTATTCATTGAAATAAATTTAAACTTTCTATTAAATCCAATAACCAACTCATTCATCATCCCAATACACACATATATATTTTTCTCCTTTTAAACATATAATCTTATTCATTGAACTAAATCTAACTTTCTATTGAATCTACTAACCAATTCATTCATTATCTAAATATACCCCTATAATAATATTATGATTATAACTGTAGTTAAATTTAAATATAAATATATTATTATATCATAGATGTCCTCATTCATTATATATGTCCTTATTCATTATACATGGCATATAATGTTTATTCATTGAACTAAATGTAAACTTTCCATTGATTCCACCAACCAACTCATTCATTATATACTTTATATATGGCATATTATCTTTTTCATTGAACTGAATCCAAACATTGAGTGAGGACAATGCACCCAGTAAATCATCTCCTTGAGTTTTTTAAGACCATAAGCCACCATTACAATTTGAATCATATCTTCATAATTGTAATCTGACATCACGAACCTACAAATTCGACTAAATCTCTATTATCACTTTTAAATGATTTGACCACACCTTTACAACCAAGTCAATATATCCATAATGATCCTTATATATCTATTAAAATATTATTAAATAGATAAACACTACAACAATACAGATCGAAAGAGGGAATGCTAGTAAAAGGATTCTTTAATAAATAGAAATGATTGCACATCAGCTCATCTCTTAAAAAAGTGATAAATTATAATTTATCAAACTAGAAAGGAGGGAGTGCATCATTTAAAGTAAATATTTTTGTTTAATGAAAATTTTGTGCTATTTTTTAATTTATTGGCCTTACTTATAATTGAGGTATGCAAGAGAAATCGTCAATTTGGAAATCAACCATAAAATTCAAAACATTTAACTATTCAAATTAAAATTAAATTTCAATAAATTTATTTATATAAGTTTAACAAAATTTAAAATAAAATAAATAAAATTAACAATTTTTTAAAATAAATAACTTTATGATTAAAAAAAAGTTAGTCATATGAAAGCTATAAGGAATTTTTAAAATATAATAGTTTTTCTTAGTGTTCAAACTTATTTCAAAGTGATTTTAATAGTTAAAAAAATAATAAAACCACAACCAAAATGATGTGATTTGATTTGTATTTCTTATGATTTTTGGGGGAATATGATAAGTATTTTTGAAGAATTGTATAATTTTAAAATAATATTTTTATGTAATGTATATATTTTTAT
This sequence comes from Picea engelmannii, assembly GCA_009831015.1. Taxonomy (NCBI): domain Eukaryota; kingdom Viridiplantae; phylum Streptophyta; class Pinopsida; order Pinales; family Pinaceae; genus Picea; species Picea engelmannii. The sequence goes on from ML800126.1 coordinate 18,451, forward strand.
TTTTAACAAGCAAAATGGTGTATTGATAAGAGTATTTGTAACGTCTCATTTCTAAAAAGATGTGATTTGATTTGTATTTCTAATGATTTTTGGGTGAATATGATAAATATTTTTGATGAATTGTATAATTTTAAAATAATATTTTTATGTAATGTATATATTTTTATTTTTAACAAGTAAAATGATGGTTTATTGATAAGAGTATTTGTAATGTCTCATTTCTAAATCCTTGATTATGTATGTAATTAATCATGTTAATAATTGTATAAATATTGTAAATGTATTATTGTTTGATTAAAAATGCCAACAATTAATTATGAGGGTGAAGCTTTGAATGTACTGGCCATGATATCATTAGAGGGAATTGATGAAGTGGGATTTATGAGGCGGATTGGTGAGGTGGAAGGGAGAAGCTTCAATGAGGAAAATATGAAGTTTTCCTAACACTCCATCTTGCACCTGCAAATTGAATGCATCACCTTCCCACGTACCATGGACTACCTAGAGCCACGTAAAATGATTATGGAAGAACATGATTGGTAGTTGAAGCATTAAATATTGATGACATAACTAGCATATGGAGAAGAAAATGGTCAAAAGAACCTAACAGAAGGAACAAATTATGTGCAAGAGACACACGAGGGGGGGAAAAGGAAATTCTAGTCACAAATGAAGATGACATAGAAAGATCAGAGAACTCGTGCAATAGGAAGATTAGAGAACTCGTGGAATAGTTTTGAGTTGGATCAAAGAAGACCCGAAGCCTAGACTGCAACAAAAGAGGGTCACGGGCTTGATGTTGGATGGAAAGAAACCAACATTAGAAGCAGAGGGTGTTGAGGGATAGTGTAGTTGTAAAGGGAATCTCTTTTGTAAAGGAAATACATCTAGGAAGGAATTTGATAAACCCCATGGAGATCTTGAGCTCAGCAGGGAAGAAGCAAGACCTCTGTTGCTACCAGAAAAGTGGAGGAGAGTAACCTCCCTAATCTATTTCTTGAATTTTTGGAGTTCATCAGTGAGAGAATAGCCTGGTGGTATCATGGAATAACACAGGGGTAGCCTATTGTCGATGTTACTGAGCATGAAGAGCCTACGATTGGGTGGAAAGGAGAACACCCACAATCAGTTGGTTGGATACAATCTGTAGCAGATAATTATTTACATACTCTGTATAATTGGAATGACATGTGTGGCCGAATGCCTGTATTTGTATATTAGATGTGAATGCTTGTTTGATAAACATAATGGAGTTGGATGCAATTTTTTGTGCTATGTACATGTGTAATCATGCACGTCTATGCAAGAATCAATATTTTGTAGTTTCGAGTTGGGACATGTAAGCTAAAATCTTAGGGTGAGAATTATCTCGCTCATTTTAGAGTAAATGAGAGAGCCAAGAAGGCCTAGTAAAACCTTATAAAGAACTTGGGAGAACTCTAGAATTGGATAAGTCCTTAAGCTGGGCGTTAACCAATCAAGGAATTGGTGTAGTGTCGGGGATAAATTACCACCATTAATTTGAAGGGGAGGACAAATATTATCCCTTCATCAGGAGAGGCATCATTTCCAGGAGTGATCGAGTGTCGAGACTTATGGAAATTCCAATGACAATGAACCCCTCGGAGGTAATGTGAACCGTTGATATGTCAGAAGAATCCCTTCGACAATATCATAACTGTTTATTAGTGTAGAGGTGAGATCAAATCTATGTCATAGATCCATGTAAGCTTTGTTTAAGTGGGGAAGAAGAAGTGGTGTCGTCATGATGGTGAGGAATGCTAGTGTGGAAGTTAGTGTGTCTCATGAATGAAACTTGTTGATAGAGGATTGGACTATGGGTCAAGGGTGGACCCTTTGGAGAAATGGCCCTTAGGCCATCTCCTTAATTCATGGCCATTGGATTTACAGATCAAGAAATATGGGTCGTACGTCAAAGAAGAGCCACTAAAGATAAATAATCCCAAGAAGAACATCAACCATTGATTCATTTAAGGTGAGATATGAGTTGTGGATGCGATGCATGTCATCATCATGAAATTGGGAGTGATATAGTTGAGTATCGGCCCCAAAATACTGATGACGATAAGGTCTCATAGGAGCATCGAGAACCGTTGATCTATCGCTAGGTGAGAGTTTATCTCCGTCGTCAATTACAGTAGATCCCATTCGAAAGAGGAAAGGGAGTGATAATGTGGATTACTAACTAGGAAGCCCATGTGCCCAAGATGGAAATAGGTGTCACCAAGGGGTTGGCCATGGGGACGAAGGTGGGTCCCAATGGTCGAGGAGGTTCTTTGGACCCTCGCTTTAACTTGTGACCATTAGATCTATCAGGGATCACCCTCAGTAAATCTGAGTTGTAGATCCCCGATGTATCATCGTCATAGGTGGAAGGATGGAAACGCTTAAGGAAAGCGCCTAATTTCACAGACAATGAGGATCAGTGACAACGAGAGCCATGGATTTACGAAAGGTCGGAGTTAATCCCCACCGTAGATATCTAAGAACCATTACAAAAAATAAAGTAGACAATGACATCATGAGTGACATGGAATACCAACAAGGCAAATAGCATGTTCCTTAGGGTGACAAACATCACCTATTGGTTGGATGATGAGACATGAATGTCCTGGAATTCCAAAAAGTCCTTAAGTCCTAAACCATGATCTAGAACATTGGATCCACCGATCAAGTGATCTCAGCCATACATTGGCAGAGTGTTGATGAAGGTTTGGAGAGAAAAGCTGACGACCGTTGATATCTTCAGAGATGATCATGACCATTGATATCATTGAAGACAATTATGATTTTTGATTTCATCGGAGATGAAAACTACTATTGATCTCATTGGATATGGTGATTATGAGATCTGGACCGTCAGATCTAGATCTATCATCGTTAGGGCATGACTAAAAGGACTGAAAGATTGGAAGACAACCATTGATCTAGAGACCCAAAAGAGATGAATGGAAAGTGCCACATTAGATGAAACAAGGGCTAGGAAACTCTGAGTATGCCACATGGTAGTCAGGTGGAATTTAGCCAATGAGGGCCAAGAACTTTAGGAAGCCATAAATTTCAATCTAGAGCTCAATTTTGAGCAAAATTACAGTCATTGGAATTCTCTTGATGATTAGAAGACGATGGCACCCTCTAGAGGAGGTTTTCACATGGTCGAAGAAAGGAAAATTTTTAATGTCCCATCCCTTAAACATATACTTAGGGTTTGGGTATGTTACAAATTGGTAGAAGAGAAAATTTCAAACACCAAGCTTGGATGGGATAGAGATCAATCATGGGAATGGTATGACAAGGCCAAGATGAGCATGTTAGAAATATCTTTTTCTGTGATAAAAGTGTGTGCATTATCTACACAAGTTCCATGAGAAGAAGGATTACAAATTGAAATCTTGTTTTGGGATTTATTACAACAGAATATTTTTTCTTGCTTGATGGATAGATAGTTGTTCCTACAGGAGTGGGAATATGCTAATAATCACTATGGGTGAATATGAATGCTTGAATTAGCATAATCCTTTCAAGGGATTCTTAAGTACAGAAAATGAATAATCAGGATGGTTTTAATAAGTCGTAAGTTTGCTTGTAAGTATGGGCTGATGGAGACCCTGACACTTTTAATTGTTTTTTAATAAAGAGATTGAGCCCCATATGCATAATACCTCACATTTAGAGGACTGATGGAAAATATGTAAGGTTTATTTACTTGACCTTTAATAAATGAAATTCGGGGCTAGATTTATCTAATTAAGAAAAAGAGAAAGGGTGCTTTGAATTGTTGATAGTCCTCATAAAAGAAGTGAAATGACATGAACATATGAGCAAGTTATGAGCTCATGGATGTATTAAAGAAAATGTATAATCCTATTAAACTAAGGGCATATATATGCATATGATGCACCGATGGCATGAGAAAAATTCTTAGTGCACAAGGATATGTTGGAATGCATGTGGAAAAGATTGAACATACATGTAACATGCATATAGGATTATTATAGTCTGTGATTATATATAAAATATGGTGTTTTCATAGATCATATGGCTAGTAATGATCTGATAATAGAAACATAAGTAAAATGTTGATGATGTTGATTGTCTATTTCCTTATGAAGATAAGGATAACATGATTAACAAAATTTTGGTTAAGGAAGTGTTGGAGCATTTCTAGATGACCAATGGATCAGATTGACATCCAGAGGTGGATGATAGCCATACAGGTATGGCTTGGTATGCTCATATAGTATTGAGAGAAAACCTGGAAGGGATTCTCTTTGTAAAGGTATGTTGACCAAGAATGGTTCGAGGAAGGAAGAGAAACTAGAAATTGTCATTTTCATGCCTTGGGTAATGTTGTAATTGCATGGTCTGTATTTTTTTATTGTAACTACTTTTATAGAAAAAGGGAAAGTCTGATTTATTCTTGGTTATTACCATGCAGAAAGGAAAACATATTTATGAATATTCTTGTGATAATTGTGAGGTGAATGACTATAATCTCTCATTTGGGAAGGTTGGTATTAACATCAGATAAAAATGAATGAATAATATAAATGTATGCAAGTAATGCACATACATAAATCATATATAAACATACTTATATTCTTGAAGGCATGATATGATTACCTAAGTAAAGGGGTAGTAAGGCAAGGAGTGAGTTTTCCTGGGATGAATAATTCCATGAATGCATGGATGACCCTATGTTGGAGGGTATGATTGTGTTGTTTAAATAATATCTTGAGGGGGTATGCAACTCCTTAGAGAAAGATAATATAATATGTTGAAAGAGCAATGAGTGAGAGTGCTCTATTATTATGAGTAGAAGGAATATGATTTTTCTTTTGACAATTGTATGTAAATGATTGTGGAAAATCATGAGTGAAATGAATTTAAGGTGAGTATACTTGTGAATCTATAAAGTGTTCCTGTGGTAGACACACATAGCATGTTCATGCATGTGGTGAAGTGCATAGTGTATGAAAGAAAAATGGAGTAATGTGCATGTGTGAATACATAATAAGAATGCATGCTTATATTCCTTATGGAATATTGTGTAAATCTCTAAAATGATGAAGCTAAGAATGACTCAAGGTTGAGGTCATTTCAGATGGTGATGGATGTGAAACAAGAGATTTGTATGATGAAGAAGTTCCACGTAGAGGAGCTTTGTAAAGACTCTGATAGGAAAACATAGTTATAATATTAGTGACTGCTGGAAAATTAGGAAGTGGGATACAAGACCATTTGTATAAGTATCTTGGATTACATGTATAAATGAAAAACATGCAAATAAGTACTAACCAACTGGATTTGGTAAATGTGCAGAATGCACTGATTCATAATTAATTGTGGACTAAGTCTTATTGTTGTGAGATTGTTGTTTATAAGGTCAATATGGGTTTGGTTGAGACTTTTCAAGGAATAGAGAAGAAATATCCTAAGAGGGATAGACCACAGAAAGAAATAAGAAGAAAAAGGAGAACACGTTTCTCATTTTAAAACTTTGATTTGCTTAGCAGAGTGTATGCCAAAAAGGAAAAATTGTGAAAACAAGTAGAGCTAGAAAACAAATTAATAAATATGTTTAAATGGTCTTGGTTAAATAACTCAACTGCACTAAAAGTTCCAGACTATGTAGAAGGAGTTGGAAAAATGGAAGAGTCCCTTAACTCCTTTCTTGTTGTTTATTGTGTTTCTCTAGGATGAGAAAACCGATATGTGAGTCATGTGTGAATGTTTCTAGCATGAGAATGCTGATAGATGTATAACTGTAGGGACAAATGAAATTTTGATTACATTGGCACTCATAAAAACATTGAGGATAATGTGACAAGTACATATAGAAATTCTAAGACATATATGAGAATGTTTGTTGATTTAAATGTTATGATACATGCACTTTTATTTCACATGAAATCTAATGTAATCGTGAATGTGATGATGGATGTCATGTGCATAAAATATTGGAGTTGTTGGGTAAGGAAAACTACCAATGGTGGATAACCTTAGGCACAAGATAAATGTAAGAAGGTTGTTGATAAAAAGGAACCGTTGAAGGGATTTTGGGAGTCCCCATGAAGCACCGTTGATTAGGTAAATCAGAGAGGGTGTTGGTATCCAGAAGAAGTAAACATATTTGATGTTTGTGTGGCATGGGATTTGAAATGGATTTGGGTGAGAATCCCTTTTGAGATTTTTTTATTATCTTTGATGATATGAATGCGATTTGATCGACTATTGTGTGTGATAAATGTATTGACCAATCAGGGATGATTGGAAACAAAAGTGATCCTAAAATACACATTGATTGAATGCATTGAGAAAATGCATGTGTGGATAGTAGGGAAGATAAATGACTTCCCAGCATGGAAGGATAACCTTTCAATATCCAAATATAGTTATAACGATGGTAAAAACATGATTTGGGTGGATGTGACTGTTGGCACCTAGTTATTAGTGAAGAAAGAATGCTTGAAATGAATTCATGTGAAACTTTCAGTTTCAGGTGTGTTGATTTGAGGTTATGGTCAGCTCAAGGAAAAAAGCATAGTCCTACTATAATAATGAGTATGGATAGGTAATACATGTGGTGGGAGGTTGGATAAGTTACAACACACCATGGAAGAATGCCTAATAGTAAGATTAATCAATTTGAAATCAATGCAAGAGTGCATTGTCTGTAAATGTGGCCATGGACGTTGGTACATTGGTTAAATTCATATGATGAATTGATTGCATTGGAAACGTTTTCTACACTAAAATGATGCTCGTGTAAGGAATGATATTTCCTTTTTATTTGTATCATTGAATACATAAAAGTGATTTAATTCTTAGCATGCACAATTTTGAAATTGTTGAAAGTCACTGCAAGCGTGCAGTGAAAATGTGTGTGCATGATGACTAACAATTTGTTTGGTTGTGTGAAGACGTAATTGTAGGAAGAAAGGTATTGGATATGGAATTTCTATAATTCCATGAGGAATACCAATGCCTGCTGATCCAAACTGTTATGAGAAGGAAAATCTCATACTGGTGAATCTTGTTCCTGCATGGAACATATCTGAAAATGAGAATATGAAATTTGAAATCTATGGATAACAAATTAGAAAAGTTGATTAAGATGATTATAATATATCACTATTACTATATGAATGTGATACATGCGAGATGAAAGATCTATCCTGGAGGGACAAAAGATGGCTGTCAAGATGTAAAGCATGGGAAAAGTCCAATGTTATGACGTGAGAACCCTGTGAAATGTCATGATCACTGTTGTGATGAGATATGTTATGTTAGAGAAATATAGAGGAACACCTTGGTTGTAAGAATCTACAAGCCTCAGATCTCTTTCTATGTGAGGAAGCATTGGAAAATGATGGATCGCTCGAGGGACTGTATAGTGGAGAAGGGGATGCTTGAGCCTGGAGGGTGAGTGACTACAACAAAGAGGAGACTTGTATAATTTATATTACATGCTAGTTAGGATCATGAGCATAGGGAATATGTGGAAAACAATGAGATGAGTAAAATGTGACATCCATATGGATGCGGATCCATAAATTACACAGATAAGTAGTGTGCTAATACATGCATATTTCCTCTTGAATTATGGACAATAATAAAATGTTTATGCATGAAATTGTAAATTGATAAGCATGATTTTTGAATGTTGTTGTAGGCATGATTAAGAAATTCTAGAGTGCAATTGAGGACCAAATCAAGCAAAGGAGGATGATGTTGAAGCAACCGAAATACAAGGCATAACATGTGTTGTTGAGAAGAACATTGAGGATAATGTTCCTTTTAAGGGGGAGGAGAATGTAACACCTCATTTCTAAACCCATGATTATGTATGTAATTAATCATGTTAATGATTTCCATGCCATGACATATAAAAAATTTAAATGTATTATTGTTTGATTAAAAATGCCAACAACTGACTATGGTGGTGAAGAATTGAATGTACTAGCCATGATATCACTAGAGGGAATTGATGAAGTGGGATTTATGAGGTGGATTGGTGGGGAGGAAGGGAGAATATTCAAGGAGGAAAATAGAAATATTTCCTAACACTCTAGCATACACCTGCAAACTGAATGCATCACCTGCCCATGTACCCTAAATTTCCTAGATCCACTCAAACTAGTTATGGAAGAACAAGATTGGTAGTTGAAGCAGTAATTACTGTTGACAGAACTATCATATGGAGAAGAAAATGGTCAAAATAACCTGAGAGAAGGAATAAATTGCATGCAGTATATGCACAAGGAGGTAGCAAAGAAATTCTAGTCACAGACGAAGATGACAAGTAGAGAATCATCCCATGGGTATTGCATGCAAAGAGGGAAGGAAAACACAGAATTTGGGAAGAGATTCTAATCGAAGAGAGGACTCAAGAAGTTATGGTCTCAGAAGGGAGTGTTGGATAGAGATGCAACATGTATAGATGGAGAATTCATGAGTGCATGCAATAGAAAAATCGGAGAACTCATGGAATAGTTTTGAGCTGGAGCAAAGAAGACCTGAAGCCTAAACTAGAGAAAAAGAGGGTTACGGGCTTCATGTTGGATGGAAAGAAGCTGGAAATGGAAAGAGAGGGAATTGAGGGACAATGTAGCTATGAAGGGAATCTCTCGTGGAGAGGAAATTCAGTTGGGAAGGCATTTGATAAACCCTGTGGAGATCCTAAGCTTAGTGGGGAAGAAGGGAGACCTTTGTTGCTTCCAGAGAAGTGGAGATTAACCTCCCTAATCTATTTCTTGAATTTTTGGAGGTAATCAGTCAGAGAATACCATGGTGGTATCATGTATTGGAATGGAGGTGTCCTACTACCAAAGTTATTGAGCATGCAGATCCTATGGTTGGGTGGAAAGGAAAAAACCCACAGTCAGTTGGCTAGCTACAATATGTTGGAATGACATGTGTGGTTGAATGCATGTATTTTTATAATAGATGTGAATGCTTGTTTTTTAAACATAATGGTTTTGAATGCAAGTTATTTTGCTATGTAAATTTGTAATCATGCATGTTTGTGCAATAAGATATATTTTATGGTTTCAGGTTGGGACCTGTAAGTCAAAATACTAGGGTGAGAATGACCTGGCTCATTTCAGAGAAAAGGAGATAGCCAAGAAGTCCTAGTAAACCCTTATAAAGAACCTGGAAGAACTCCAGAATTGGATAATTCCTTAATATAGGTGTTAAAAAATAAAGGAACCGACTTAGGCTTAGGGAGAAATTACCACCATTAATTTGAAGGGGAGGATCAATCTCATCCCTTCATCAGGAGAGGCATTGTCGCTAGGAGTGACCAAGTGTCGGGACTTACAAAAATCCCGATGAAATTGAACCCCTCGGAGGTAATGAAAACCATTTATCTCTCGGAAGAATCCCTCCGAAAAGATCAAAACTTTTGATTGGTTGATCTAGGTGGATATTGGTGGCCACCCACGTATTCCAACTGGCTCCTCGGGACACTTTTTTAGTTCAACATGTTCTTTTGTAATTCTTTGTAATTGTGGGTTCTACACTTTTGGGGTTATCTAAAGCCCTAGAAATATTCCATATGCATACTTGTGGCCTCCCACCTAATCCAATTGGATTATTTTGTATGTTTTCATGTAAGCACATCTTTTTGTATTTCCAGATTCATTTTAGGGCCTTAAACAATGTTTTTTTTGGCTCGCCATAGTCAAACTGTAGACAAAGTTAGATTTTGATGGAATAATGTGTATTCCACGAATCTACCTTTCCAACAGGCTATCAGTCACATAAAATGGAGGTCGTATGAAAAATTTATGACCCCAGGAAGTTGAGGTACCAACTTACCCATAGGGGCCCACTTAACGTTTGGCGTTTCACCTCCTAGGGTTAGGTTTTTGGATGTTTGGGGTTCTAGAATTCATGCATAATGTTAAAAATGCCTTTGGAGCCTTATTGTAGTGATTCTTCTCAGATGGATGCGTGTAGCAGTCACATCTCTTCTCAGAGATAGCTACCACCATTCGAGAAAGTTGTTTCAGTTTCAATTTTATAGTTTCAGCCTATTCCATTTATTTAATAGAAGATATTGTTCACTGGATATCTTTTTTGTTCTCCATATATTTTTGTTTCTTGTATTCAGTCTGTTAATTAGTTCATTCTGCTCCTAAATATGGATCATCGGTGTAGAGGAAATATAAAATCTCTGTCATAGATCCTTGTAAGCTCTGTTTAAGTGGGGAAGAAGGAATGGTGTCGTCATGGTGACCAAGAATGTCAGTGTCATAGTTAGCATGTCTCATGGATGGAATGTGTTGATAAAGGATTGGATGAAGGGTCGAGGGTGGAACCTTTGGATAAATGGCCCTTAGGTCATATCCTTAATTCTTGTTCATTTGATTTACAGATCGAGAAATATCGATTGTACGTCTAAGGAGAGCCAACAACGATGGAGAATCCCAAGAAAAAAATCAATCGTTGATGCACTGAAGGTGAACTCTAAGTCATCGATGGAATGCACGTCATCATCGAGAAACTGGTATTTATGTAGTTGAGTATTGGCCCCAAAATATCGATGACGATAGGGTCTCGGAAGAGCATCAATAACCATTGATTTTTCGCTAAGTGAGAGTTGATCTCCATCGTCGATTATCATAGGTCCCATTCGAAAGAGGAGAGGGAGTGATGACATGGATTACTTACTAGGAAGCCCATGTTCCCAATATGGTGAATGGTGTCACTAAGGAGTTAGCTATAAGGATGGAGGTGGGTCCCAATGGATGAGGATGTCCTTTGGACCCTCGCTTTAAATTGTAAACCTTAGATATGTCGGGGATCACCCTCGAGAAATCTGGACCATAGATCTCTGATGTATCATCTGTTAGCACTCTGTAATTTCTTAGGATGAGGAAGAAATTGGTGGAGGTAACCAAAAACCTATTTGGAGTATAGGATCTATCCCTCCTAGACCTAGAGAGGGCTCTCTCTATAATATTTAGCTTTGTTTTAAAGAATATATTAGGCTAGCTATCTAGTTCAGGGTTGGGTTTTTTGATTGGATTTGGTCGAAATAGGAAGAAAATCCATTGGGAAATGGAGTCAGAAGATCAAATTCACTCAAGGATAGGTTCTACAGACAACCCTACAAGGAAAGGTACACATTCTTGTTGGATTTTTTGATGTTCATTTTGGATTTGGAGGAAAACGATGAGAGGACTAGGTTATAACAGGGAAATAAATAATCCCGGAATTAACCCTTAAGCGGAAAACATTGATAATTATCTCTAAGCCATAATCAGAGTGTATATATCAACAAATTTTATTCTTTAAACTTATTATAATAATTCAAAATATGAACAACTTAAGAAACAAAATGGAAAAAAATTACAATGATAGAATCACTTCACCACCAAGATTGACACATGAATCCTGTAATTACTGCAATTATATTATTGGATTGATGAACTGTGGCTCTGTGATTTTTTTACAACAATGAGTACCTTTTATTCATTAGGTTTCAACCCCCTTTTTACATCAAAATTACAATTACAAAAATAGGGTTGCAATGATGAGCTTGTTTCTTCCAAACCATGACATCTATGTAAAATATGGAAGAGGTTTA
>ML800126.1:34550-56590 GCA_009831015.1 Picea engelmannii
GTGGTGGGGGAAAACCACTTTTTCTGGACCCCCCGTCCTTCGTTAAAGTTCAGATGGCAGGGGGGTGAGGACAAAATGGGGGTCATTGATTTGTTTGGTGAGTGGGATATGACGTATGAAGTATGGGACTTAGGATAAAGTTTGAATGTTATTTGTTTAATATATATTTTTATTTAATTAAACTTTGTTTTAATTTAGTTTTTTTTATATGTATTTATTATTTGTTTTGTTTTTATGTGTTTTCATTTTCATTTTAATTTTATTGTTTTATTTTTTATAAAGTTTTATTTTTTTATTTAATTAAACTTTTTTATAATGTTTAGTATTGAATTTTTTTTTAATTAGTTTTTATTTATTTTTTAATTAATGTTTAATTTTTGTTTTAATATTGTTTTTTAATTGTTTTAAGTTTTTTTTTTCACGCGGAAAAAACAGTCTCATTGCTATTCTATTAAGAATCAAGTGAAACTTTCAAAAATACATAGTATGTTTTCATTGCTCTTTGTCCCTATATTCCTCAAAACAAACTTAGGAAAAGTCCATATGTTCTTAAATACAATCTTTGTCACAAAAAGAAACTATTACAGTCAGCGTTTTTACCTTCTAGTCCATTATGTACATTAGTACCATCAAAGCATAGTCAAGGCCTAAATACTGTGAACAAAAGTACAACATGAAACTTAAAAATTAGGGAAACTAAAACATAGGGATTTTGTCTACATGAGCTACTTCTCCTTCGACTAGCTCCTCAATAAAAAACCACCCAGGAGTGCAGTTCAAGGCTTGTTTGGAGAATTTATCAGCAACAATGTTGAAGTTTCTGTGAACATGCATGAAGCTGATACTTTCAGTTTTGTCTTGCATGTTTCTGATCCTCTCTTGCCAGGGACTAAGAAGGGATGATTTTAAGGATGGAAATTTATTTTAAAATGTAGAAACCTTGGCAAATATTACTAATCCTTCATATGTCAACTATAAATGTTTGGCGATATTTTTTTTAAAATATTAAAATTTTTAAGTATTTTATATAGTTTTTACAAAATTTTGGCTATTTTTAAGGTAAAATAATTTTATCCTATAGAATTTGGGTGAATCATTTTTAAAATAACGAATCTCGTTTTTGGAAAAACCATGAAAAATTAACCCATGAGCGAAATTTAGCCCCTAAAATCATTCTTGGCTGACTAAGATATAACCAATTCAGTTTTGTTTCACCTTTTATCCAATCAATAGTTGATTTGGAGTCGCCAACAACCATCAAATTGCTCAAAGAAAGTAGGGAATCCAGATGTAACAGTCCCCATAATTATTGGATCTCAACTTTCATATTACTCCCTTCTCTTCCAACGAAATATGCTTGGTATATGTGGTCACTGCTCAGTTTAAGACATATTCCAATACCACACCTATTTTATGTAGCTGCATGATCAAAGAATCCAATTGGTGAGTCATCAAATTAAACTGGACTAAGGATATAATCTAGACTATCAGGTTTTTCCTCATCATGAAATTCCTGGATAGAAGGAAGAATTTGTTTTCCTATGGATGAATCTTGTCTAGCCCAATTCTCGAATAACCTCTTATTTTGGTATTTCCAAATACCCCAAATAACAATGAATGGAATATGTCTTAACTTTGGATATTTAATGAACCATTTAAGGAGATTATCTTCCAATCGCTTTTCTCCCTACTCATCATGAATCATCAATTGTGAAAGGACCACTTTACAAATTAATTTAGAAACAACACAATGACTAAAGAGATGATCAATTGAGTCTTCGCCATTGAGACATAAGCTGCATACTGAAGGACCGATGCCTCCTCTACGTTGATAATTGACTCCAGTAAGAATATTTTCCATCATAAATAACCAAATAAAACATATGATCTTTCTTGGAACATTAACATGCCAAATGGCTTTGTACCACCATCGGTTTTCACCCTTTAAGTTAGAGTATAAAATGGACTGGTAATACTTCTTAACAGTGACAATGCCCAAAGCCCAGCTCCATGACCATACTAGTTTATCACATGAGTCCTTTAAATAGACTCCATTAGATCAAATAGCAAGGATGAAATTGTCCCATTCCAAAGCTAGCTCACCTGAAAGGTTGAGTTGTTTAGAGTCTATCCAAACTGTCGAGAATGCTGAATTATTTGGAAGAGCAGCGTGGGCTAATGAAAAAATATTCAAATTATGAAGATGGGAAATAAGGGGATGTGAAATAAAACACCGTTCATTCCCTCCAACAAAGGCATCCATACCTAGATATATTTGTTTATTGCAACCTACAGTCTAGGTCGTCCATCATAGAATAATTGGCATAGTTGTCATAAGATTCCTCCAGATAACCGAGGCAACAAAATGTTTGAAATCGTTCCTTTTGATCCAAGATGGCACATCTATACCTTTCAGGTATTTTTTCCTCAGCACTTTACTCCATAGACCGTCGCCAAAGAGCCCCCTACAACATGATTTTACAGCCAAGGAAAGATAAAACCACTTTAAGTTCTGTAAACCCCAACCTCCACTCTCCTTTGGTAGCGCAAATTTTTCCATTTGGATAGGTGAAAACCGGTTGTTTTCCTAACACCCCTCCATATAAAATTTGTAATTAATTGCTAGATTTTATGCATAATGGTCACAGGGATCTTGACCAAACTGAGCCAGTACACATGGATACTCTGCAGAACTTCTTTTTCTAAAACAAGTCTGCCTCTTAGGGATAGCCATTGAAATGACCAACATCCAATTCTCTTCTCAATTTTTTGAAGTATCTTGTTCCAGTCTACCACTCTATGATTATTTTCCTCGAGATAGTATCCAAGATACTTCATCCCTTCCTCAAAATTTAAAAACTATATATTAAAAGTTGACCTCATTTTACATGCTAAATGCAGGTCAATGTTATGAGCTAGGAAACAAGACTTGTGACAATAAATGATCATGCTAGATGCTTTACAAAAATTCCCTAATAGAGAGTGAAATTAAGACCATTCTTCATAATTTTCATCTCCCAGGATGAGGACATCATCAACAAATAACAGATGTGAAATAAAAGTCACAACAACTACCTTTATGCCTTTGAAATATCCATTTTCAACTGCCTTTTCCATCTGTCTACTAAGGCATTCAATAACAAGAAGGAAACATAGTGGTGAAAGAGGACACCCCTGACGCAAACCTCGATGGATTTTTAAAAAACGAAGTAGGAGAGTCATTTACCAACATTGACATGCTAACATTAGTAACACATGCCATAATCCATTGAGATACTTCCCACTTAAGCCCTATACGGATGAGCAGTAAACACATAAATTTCCAACTAACATTATCATATGCCTTTTTTAAATCCAACTTAAGGATGATAGAACTTAGTTTCTTAGTTTTAACTATGTGGAAGCATTCCTGGGCTAATCCTACATCATCAAAAATCAATTTATCCTTTAGAAAGCCAAACTGTTCTTGATATATACATGAGGCCAGCTTGTCCTTAATGCGAGTTGCAATTATCTTGGAGATCACTTTGTAAGAAAATTTACATAAGGAAATGGTCCCGAACGGAAGGTTTTCTCACCTTTGGAATAAGAGAGAAAAATGTAGCATTGAGTGCGCCTGAAATGAAACCTGATACTCTAGATTCCTCAACAGCCCGTAGAAGGTGTTAACGCTCTGTAATTTTTCAGCTGAAGAAGAAATTGACGGAGGTAACTGTTTCAACCACTTGGAGTCTTGGATCTAGCCCTCCAAGACTCAGAGAGGGCTCTCTCTATACGATTTATCTTGGTTTGAAATAGGATATTGGGCTAGTTGTGAGGGATCGGGGTTTTTGGTTTTTAAATGGTTGGTTTGGGACAACAAGGAGGGCCATTGGGAAAATGGGGTCTGCACTTAAAAATGTGATTCACTCTTAGATATAGACAAATCTCTTACACAGGGAAAGGTAGTGGAAATGTTGGATCGAATTAAGTTTGAATGGTGTCGATTTGAGGAAGAAATAGGGGAGGAAAAATCCAAGCAAAGGAGCAGCTAAGAATTCCTTAACTGATCTTTTAGAAGAGAACATAAAGATCATCAAGAACCATATGCAGAGTATTTCGCCAATAAATTCTGCTCTATTACTATCCTTTGACAATAAGAATTGAAAACAAGTAAAAAGATGACACGAAAAATACTTAACAGAGAGAGGACATGCCACCAACACATCGACACAAGAATCTTGTCAATAGTTTGTCTCTTACTGATCGGTCATCTAAAGATTATAGAACATACTCCTGGAAAAGCAAGGACCCCAGTCCAACAAAGAAAATTACACCCTTCAGGTCGAACCTTCAAAAATCCTCCCCCCCCCTTCCATATGAAAATCATAAAATATATATGCTTTACAATGTAAACATTTTTTCTAGCCTTTCGGAAACAAAATCAAGTAAAAATATAAATAACAACTAATTTGAGAAAGTTTGATAGGTCTCTCAAATTCTAGAACTACTGGAAATGAATGTTGACTTGTTTGGGGATCTTTTCGATAAAATCTAGGCCCTCTGTCATTTTTTGTTGCTTGTTGTCAGGAGGATCAAATAGGCTCGACGTATTCTCAGTTCTTTTTTATTTTCTTTCTTAATTTTGGTCAAGATATGGACCAATTTGATCTTATCTCAATCTCATGTCACTGCTACAAATCTGGAATTGGCTTTAATTGATGATTTATTGTTGCCTTGAAAACAGGATTTGATTATCATCTGTTGAAATTGCTTGCTGGAAATTTGGGGTTTTCTACACATCGATCTTATTCCACCTCAAGTGTTGGAGTTAAATCCATTCACTATTCCATTTGTTCCTAATTTTCCCTCGATCGTTGACTTGCTCATTTAAATACCTCTGCCATCTGTCGACAAGATGCTTAAAGGTTGCCTGGATATGCTCCTGTAAATGCTCAACCGTCTCATCTTTTATTCACTAATTTTTGCCTTATAATCTGGGATCTGATTCTATTTACCAATTTTTGTCATTGCCAGGTGTCCTAGCTCCTTTCAAACTTTCCATCGAATGACAGGAAATATTCATCTCGTGAAATGTACAACAATTGTCAGGAATTGTGAAGTGATTGTTGCATCATATTCCAGTTTTTCTATAGGGTATTTCACGGCTTCCTTTTCTGTCTTCCACATATCATCATGGTTTTCCAGTTCTTCTGGTGTACTGTCAACTTTTTCATATTTCTGGATGCAGCCTTGGCACTTGTGTGTGCGTTATCGCTTTCTTCTCTTTGACAATTGAGCAGGCACCTGCAAACATTTGTCATTTAGGACCTTCACTAACATATGTGGTCTTCATGGCTAGCATCCATTATATATTTTTCTCTACATCAACCACTTCAAGTGTCTACTTGTTTAGCACTACAACCATACATCTGAAGACAAAAATATGAACGATCTACAGACTCTTTTTTTTTGTTGATCAACACCCTACTCAAAACTTCTATATTCAACTGTCATCACAAACAAAAAAAACCTCCACGATGTAAAGAAAGATAAAACTTGAAAGGATAATGGCTCATGCACGAGTGTATGAACCGGTTTTCATTAACACTTAACTAATCCATCTGTTTAAAGCTCGTATACACCCACAAGTTGGGAAACCAATGATGAAACCCTTTATGTTTTCTAATGACACCTATGTGACGCATTTTTTTCTTTGGACATTTAGCAATTTTCTCTCCATTTATTCTACATATTTCTTTGGCGCCGATGAATTCACCTTTGCAAAATTTGACATAAGCAAAGGCACATGTGGGCTGAAAATGAAAAGATACATGTGCTCTCTCTTGGTTGGGGACTTGTTGCGTTTATTTTTCCCTGTGGCAATAATCCCACATGCATGTGGTAAAATGAACTTTTGGTGTTTATATGAGCCAACAGTCACATGGTCTTTCGATGAAGTGAGCCCGAGGATATGCTTTGGAGTTTGGCGTTGGCGCTGGCTTGTGTGTTTGTTGTTGGTTTGTGAAATGGTGCTTATACTTGGTGTTGATTATTTGGAGGTTGGCCCTCGGCCAATATACTTTTTGGAAAAATATTTGTCAAACAATTTATATTTTGATAAACAAGAGAAAAAACTTTGCATAAAGGCCGAGGGGCCAATTTTGGCTCAAAAGACCAAATTTTGGCTAATAAATCAAACTTTGTATTTACCCACAAGAATAAAAATTTTCCATCCAAACCAATTCATAATTTTTGCTAAAAATGCACAAGAACTTGCTTTGAATCTCACATGCAGGTACTCATCTTATGCTTGGTCAGTGTCGAGCGCTTTCTGTCGCCTTCACTATGCGTCATGAGCAAAAGCATAATGCCTAAAATAGATACATATTATTCAGAATAGTGATTCCCCTATTATATAGGGTTCTAACAGAAGGTCCTTTCCCATGATGTCAAAGAAGGAATGAAAGATCTCTTGAGTCCACCCATCCGGGCCAGGGCTATTCTCTTTTGGCATTTTGTTAATAATAAACTCAACTTCTTCAATGGAGATCGGTTTCCCTATTTCATCACTCTCTGCATCAAAGAACATTCTAGGTACATCTTTTAATATGTGTATCTGGTTTCTCACTGTTGATATTCAACAAGAAGATCCTAGTGAAAATTATGCACCTACACTAGGATGGAGCCTCAAGCTATTTTTAGGTGGAAGTCTATTTTTAGATGATGAGAAAATTCTATTTATAGATGGTGAGCAGATTCTATTTATAGATGTATGTCGACTATTATTATCCCTTAATAATTGTTGGACAATAAATATTAATCTATTCTCAATGAGAATTTGGAAATGGTTAACTGAAGTGGAAAATCAATTAGCTATAGGAAATTCGAGTTCAAAGGTTGATTGGTGGGACATGCAAGTCGAATTAGTTGTAACTCAGTGATTCGAAGTTGTAACAAAGTTGGAGGTGTAGTTATGTGAGTTGTAAAGTAGTTTAACTCAGTTAAGTGAGTTAAGCTCAACTGTACTAGTTATAACTGGACTTACACTAGTGAGAGATCAATGAATTAATTATTAATTAATTCACAGTGAGTGATCTCACATGCAACTGAAGATTTACCACTGTTAACTACATGCATGTCAGATCCAGTGGAGACCCAGTTGAGATAACAGGTGAAAGGGATAGTTTGACTATCAATTGTGACATTAATGAGTACACTCATGCAACCACACACAAATTGGATGTGCCCATGAGGAATGCACATCCTAGGAAAGAGGGATCTGATTCATTGCAGGGTTTTCCATTAGCAGGGATTGCACAGAGGGAGCAAGTTGTCTGGAAACAGTAAATTGGCACACGAATTTGCAAATTTTTGTATGATAGTGTGAGATGATTGTATATTGTACTGAGAGCTCTTGGATTAGAGTTTTGTATGAGATTTTTTCATGATCCATGATATATATATAATATATCGTAGTGGGGTTTTTAGCTTTATGCTTTCCTGGTAAAACATCAATGTTATGTGTGATTGATCTTTCTTCTTGATATTGCAATTGGCGATCGTGTTTTGAATTCCAAAAGAATATTTGTAGAAGTGATTATGTATTTAAAAGTGGCATATAATTGTTACATAAGGAGAATCCAGGCAATACATAATTTGTATTGAAATTTCTACATGGTATCAGAGCACAGGAAATTGCAGAAGCTGAGTTTGTGACTAGATAGAATTCAAATTTGCAGAAAGACTTTATTGGTGATACAGTTGATTCAAGATCGAAAAGGATTTTGATGGCTTGAGGTTAGAGTATGCACTCAAGGGAAGCTCGAACTACATTTATTGGAAGGACAGGATGGAGGCAGTACTCAAAGACAATGGCTTGAAGGAATTCATTGACAAAGATGTTTGTAAGCCAGACGATGCAAACGCTTCAAATCTTGATGCATGGAAAAAGAAAGTGAAAAAGGCGAGGAGGATATTGTTGGAGGGAGTACGAGACCACATTGTCTCAAACCTCCATGGGAAATCCAAACCATATGCAATGTGGAAGGTCTTGACGGATCTATTCCAAAACAACAGTGACCATAGGAAATTGGCGCTCAAAGATAAACTCAGGAAGATCAAGATGGAGAAGGGCGACTCCATTGCAAAATATCTCACGAAGTTTGTCCAATGTCGGGATGAGCTGGGGAGTGTGGGAATAATAGTCATTGATGATGATTTGGTGAGTTTGGCACTCCTAGGACTTCCCAAGAGTTGGCACATTTATCAAGACTCTATCAATGGAAGGTAAAAAGTTCCAGTTTGGGAACGAATATGGTCGGATCTAGTGCAGGAGGAGTTCAGGCGGAACACCAGAGATGGATATTCATCAAAGAATGATGATGAAGAGGATATTTATTTGGATGCCAAGGCAAGGAAAGGGAAGGGGAAGAAATTCCATTGAAAATCCGAGTCTAAAGTCAAGAAGCTAGATTTTTCCAAAGTGAAGTGTTTTCACTGTCACGAACATGGGCATCTCGCTAATAATTGTCCATAGAAGAAGAAGAACAAGAAGGTTGTTGGAGTTGCATCTAGTGAGGCCCTTGCCTCGCAATTTCAACTTGACTTCTCCTTGATCGCATGCATGGAGTCAAGTGCATTGGGATCGGTGTGGTATTTGGATAGTGGTGCTTCCTTCCACATGACGAGAGATAAGGACCTTTTCAGTGACTTGGAGGAGAAAGATATCAAAATGCATATAGAGATGGGAGACGATGGACGATACAGTGTGACTAGAATTGGTACCATTACCTTTTAGATGGAGTCAGGTAAACCATTTCAATTGAAATATGTTATGCATGTTCCAGGTCTGAAGAAAAACCTGGTCTCAGTCGCAATGATGGAGGACAGAGGCTATGATGTTGTTTTCAGCGATGGAAAATCTTTCCTGTGACATAAAACAACGGGTCAATTCAATAATATAGGGATTCGAGTTAAGAATCTCTACAAGCTGGAGGTAGATGGTTGTGCTGCCATGATAGGCAAGGCAGAAAAAGTGGTGAGCCGGGATGAGGGAAAATTATGGCACAGGCGATTGGGCCATATTCATCATGGAGCCTTGAAAATCATGCAACAAATATGTACTAGACTTCCAATGGGAACAGTTGCTCAGTTAGATCAGTGCAAGGGTTGCACCATGGGGAAGTATGTAAAGTCCACCTTTCATGAAAAGTAGAACTGTGCTTCATTGATCTTGGAGAGAGTTCACACAAAAGTGTGTGGACCATTCTCGGTTTCTTAAACAACAAAACATAAGTATTATGTTATTTTTGTTGATGAATTTTCTTGTAAATGTTGGATCTTCTTCATTCAGAAGAAGGATCAAACATTCTCAAAGTTCTGTGAGTTTAAAGCATTGGTGGAGAAAGAGTCGAGGAAGCAAGTAAAATCTCTGAGGAACGATAATGGTGGAGAATACATCTCTAATGAATTCAAAGACTTCTATAGCAAAGAAGGAATTCTAAGAGAACTCATAGTGCCTCATAACCCATAGCAAAATGGGGTCACAGAGAGGAAGAATAGAACGATCGTGGGTGCAACATGAGTGATGTTGCATGATCAGTGCCTACCAATGCATTTGTGGGAGAAAGCATGAAACACTACGGTTTATGTGAAAAACTGTTGTCCTCATAGAGTACTTGGCATGAGTACACTTGAAGAAGCTTTCACTGGTAAGAAACCTGATGTTTCTCATTTTAAGATTTTTGGCTCATCTATTTATGTGCATGTGACCAAGGAAGCCAGGAAGAAGCTAGAGCCGACTGTTGAAGTTGGGATATTTGTGGGGTACACAGAAACACCCCATAATTATCATTTGTATTTTCCTAACAGTGAGATGATTGTTATGCGACGAGATATAAAATTCGATGAGGGGAAATCCATGTGGTTGTCGCTTGAGAGGGAGTCGGAATTGCATATAGAGGAGGAACTGTTGGTTCCCAAAGATGAGTCTCAATATGTGGATAAGCCACATGAGGAGGTTCATGAAGTGGAGGAATCCACTC
Source organism: Picea engelmannii (assembly GCA_009831015.1). Lineage (NCBI taxonomy): Eukaryota > Viridiplantae > Streptophyta > Pinopsida > Pinales > Pinaceae > Picea > Picea engelmannii. Next base: position 44,576 of record ML800126.1, read on the forward strand.
ATGCAGAGACATCCATCAAAAATGGCAGAAAGCACACCACGGAAGCTGATAGATTGAGACTAGATGCTGCACAAAATGTAGGAGCCCCTACTTCATAGCATAGACAGAGATAGTCTCCTCATCGATTTAATGGATACATGGCTCTCATGGGAAAATGTATTGTGACTGAGCCATCTTCCTTTCAAGAATCAGTGTAGGAGCCCACATGGGTAGATGCAATGGTGGAGGAGTATGACTCCATTGTCAAAAATAGTGCATGGGAAATTGTCCCAAGACCGATCGACAAATCAGTGGTAGGTTCAAGATGGATCTACAAGGGTAAGATTTTAATCATTATTCTTTATGTTGATAATTTAATAATGATTGGTGATGAGCAGTTGATACACTCATGTAAGGAGGACCTTGAAAAGGAGTTAGAGATGAAGGATTTGGGACTCCTTCATTATTTCCTTGGATTGGAAATATGGCAGCAAGATGGTGAACCTTTTTTGTATCAAGGCAAGTATGCAAGGGAGATACTGGGTAAGTTTCACATGGAGGGATGAAAACCCATGGATACTCCTCTTATAGGAAACTGGAGGAAAGAGGATGCTACTTTTTGAGAGGTAGTGTATGCTACTGTCTATCGATAGTTAGTGTGTTCGCTAATGTATCTAGTGAACATGAGACCATACATTTTCTATGCAGTTAACCAGTTGATTCAAGCGATGGTTAATCCTACCAAGCTCTTTTGGAAGGTGGGAAATCATGTCCTAATATACCCAAGGGGAACATCTGAGTATGGATTATGGTACAGACAGATGGATGAGGTGAAGTTGCATGGCTTCATGGATGTAGATTGGGCAGGTAGTCCAATAGAAAAAAAGAGCACATCAGGGGGGATCTTTAGTATCAGATCTACAATTGTTTCTTGGTACATCAAGAAACAAAGTTCTGTGGCACTCAGTTCAGTGGAAGAGGAATACATGGCAGGGAGTCAAGTTGCATGTGAGGCTATCTAGATCAGAAAGATCTTGGTTGGTTTGTTTGGTTCTCATTTAGATCCGATAGTGATTCATTGTGATAATCAGAGTTGCATTAAACTCTCGATTAATCCCGTGTTTCATGATAGATCTAAGCATATAGATATATGGTATCATCATATCAGATATTGTGTGCAATGGAAGATCATGTTGCTTCAGTACATTCCTATGGAAGATCAGGATGCAAACATTCTGATGAAGGTGCTCACTAGGAGAAAATTTGAATACCATAGTGACAGGATCGGGGTGAAGGATAATCCCTTTCTTATTGAGAGGGAGTGTTGAGATTCAACAAGAATATCCTAGTAAAAATTATGAACCTACACTAGGATGGAGCCTCGGGCTATTTTTAGGTAGAAGTCTATTTTTAGATGATGGGGAAATTTTATTTATAGATGGTGAGCGTATTTTATTTATAGATGTATGTCGACTATTATTATCCCTTAATAATTGTTGGACAATAAATATTAATCTATTCTCAATGAGAACTTGGAAATAGTTAACTAAAGTGGCAAATAAGTTAGCTATAGGAAATTCGAGTTCAAAGGTTGATTGGTGGGACATGCAAGTCGAATTAGTTGTAAATGAGTGATTCAAAGTTGTAACAGAGTTGGAGGTGTATTTATGTGAGTTGTAAAGTATTTTAACTCAGTGAAGTGAGTTAAGCTCAGTTGTACTAGTTGTAACTGAACTTACACTAGTGATAGATCAATGAATTAATTATTAATTAATTCAGATTCAGTGATGTCACGTGAAAATGAATATTTACCACTGTTAACTACATGCATATCAGATCCAGTGGAGACCCAGTTGAGATAAAAGGTGAAAGGGACAATTTGACTATCAGTTGTGACATTAGTGAGTGCACTCATGCAACCATACACACATTGGATGTGCCCATGAGGAATGCGCAGCCTAGGAAAGAAGGATTCTATTCATTGCAAGGTTTTCCATTAGCAGGGATTGTGTAGAGGAGACATGTTCTTTGGAAGCAGTAAATTGGCACATGAATTTGCAAATTTTTGTGTGACAGTGTGAGAATATTGTATATTGTACTGAGAGCTCTTGGATTAGATTTTTGTATGATATTGTTTCATGATCCATGAGATATACATAATATATTATAGTGGGGTTTTTAGCTTTATGCTTTCCCAGTAAAACATTTGTGTTATGCGTGATTGATATTTCTTCTTGATATTGCAATTGAAGATCGTGTTTTAAATTCTACAAGAATATTTGTAGAAGCAATTTTGTATTTAATAGTGGCATATAATTGTTAGATCAACAGAATCCAGGAAATACATAATTTGTATTGAAATTTTTACACTCATGTCTTCCATATCGAGAGCACTATATTGTTCCTGAAAATTTTTATAGGAAAACTCCTTTATCTCCAATTCATTGGATAGAACCTTTCCATCATCATTGGAAATGTCCCAAATTGAATTATGGTTCCTCCTTTGTGTGGCATATTTATGGAAAAAACTGGTGTTCTTATCCCCGTTCTACAGCCAGAGAGCTCGACTCCTAAGCCTCCATGTCGATTCCTCAATAGCTAAATTATTTTCTTTCCTAGTGTTGAGGGCTCTCATATGGTTAAGCTCCTCTTGCTTGAATACTTGTGATGGGTGACTTTCAAAGAGCGCAAACAAATTGGATTCAATATGGGATAGTTCTGAATGTAGCTGCTATTTTTTCTTTTTCTCCCATTTCATCATCATTTTCTTTAAAAAAAAATATTTTTTCACACAACATGGCACGTGTTGAATTGTCTGCCCATTGTGCCATTGAAGCCCATGTTGACTTGATTAGTGAGTTAAAATATGGATCTGATATCCATGACCTATTGAATTTGAATGGAGCACATTCCTTTCTCCGTGAAAAGTTTATCTACAGATAAATCAGATTATGGTCTAAAATAGTGGAATTAATAGACCAAGTCCTAAATAAACATTGGTTGGTGATAAGGTTCCCGTACAAAAGAAATCTATCCAAAAATTTGGAAATGCTCGCCTCTCCCATCCTTCAATTATGCCATGTCAGGGACAAATGGGTAGGGGGTAAATCCACCAGGCCAAAATCCTATAGCATTTTGGAAAAATAATCAGACAAAGGATCAGCTCTTGCTGAGCTACCCCACACCTCTCAGGAAGATAGAGTAAAATTGAAATAACCTCCTACAATAAGGCCCTATTCTGTAAGAAGACCAGAATCAATGATTGGTTTCCAGAAGATTTCCCTTTCCTTATACGGTGCATAGAAATTTAGTAATTTGACATTCACCGCAAAATGTTTGAATCTACCCTCCAGATAGATACCTGCAAAGGTGCCACATGCGTAGAGATTAGTTATGGTAGGATTCCAACCAACAAGTGGGCCACCCTATCTTCCAATAGGGTCCATGGCTACACAATTGCATGAGGGGACACACTTAAGAAAGATTCTCTTAGCCTTGTCTGACTCCACAAGAGTTTCTTGTAGAAAAACAACATCAAGAGAGGTTTGAAACAACAATAAACTTAGGGAGGTGATTTTAGTGGTTCCTCCAAACCCAGGTACATTAAATGAGATAATAATCATGGGTTAACATTAGAAATCAACAAGCCTTCTCTAAGGGTCGAGGGCGATGGAAGCTAAGTTAGATCAACTAGGGAATTTTGAACTGTATGTGGGGTGATGGAGGGAGACATGTGGTAAGGTGTCAGGCATCCTTCAATGTATCCAGGAGGATTCTTGGGATGGAGAGGGAATGATTTCTTTCAGAGGGTGACATTTGATCTGGGGCCTGGAGGAGGGTCCGGAGAGGAGGCATTGGTGATCGAGAGGGCCAAGGGGAAGAGGATTTAAGCAATCTTGGTATTTTGTAGCGGGAGGGGAGATCGTAGAGGAGAAGGTGAATTAATAGAGGGATGATAGATAAGACTAGAAGACCCTTCATGCAAAGACAAAGGGTTCATAAAAGGTAAAGCACAAGGAGGAGTAGGATCTGGTGAGCCTGAATTGGGAGGCCCATTTGCTGACACCGAAGGAAGATTTTTTTTCGTCTCGTCAGGGGGAAGAGGAATAATCAAAGGGGGTGGATGTTGGGGATTTTGTTCTATCCTACCCCTAGTGGGGGGACCCAGGCGACATTCTGGATCATTGAATTTCCTCATGAGGATTTCCCAGAAATTGCCAAATATTTCAAGTACCCACTCCTCATTGGCATGTAAATAATCAACTTCATATTCGGATAAATTAGAAAATAAAATGGGGTAGAAAAGTCTCATCTTACCCAGAAAAGAGTCTGAACCAGCCAGTGGTGGTCCTGAAGAATAAGCCCGATGTGCAGAATCCGTGACAATTACCTAAGAGTGGTCAGGCCTTAATTCAGACATATAGTTTGCCTTCAAATGACCAGGCTGACCACAAATATGATAGTGGAAGGATTCCTTCTAGTAATAAACTGGTTGGATCATCACACGATGTCCTATGACAATTTTGATAGTTTCAGCCAACCCCTTATCAATGTCGAACTCCACCAATACCCAAGTTGTCCACTTGTTTCACCACCTCAAAGATTCGGGGTCAAAGAAAATATACTTACCAATAGAATTGGCAATGGCTTCAAAGATGGTCGTTGACCATAATTCTATTGGAAAGTCAGGGAGCAACATCCACAACTTCCTGCATGACAAGACTTCAGAATGTGGGTTGAAGCCTGGATACCACCTCTTGAGAATTAATATTCCACTGCCTGAAACCCAAGGAGAATATAGGATGCACAGGAGATCCTCTTCGGTTGGGAATTGAAACACCAACGAGTGGTTGGATAATATGCAAAATCTAGGACAATATCCAACCATATTTTTCCAATGTCGGATGACCCAATCCTCAATCTGAGACTTGTTTAAACAGACATAAAAAAAATTCCCTATCAAGGCTCTCTCAGAGATACTCATGACCCGGCTCAATGCAAAATCCTTTCCAATTATGCACTAGGAGGAAGTTTCCCGAACCTTCAAGCTGTTGAGTTTACGATGTTGTCGAGCAGCGTGGCTGGAAAAGCATTTGTGGCCATCACCTGACCTGAAACTAAGCTGTGAAGTCTTAGGATGAACACGCGAAGTCATATTCAATTATATATAATGAGAAATGAACAATAGTAGAAGAGTTACACCAATACACCACAATACACCATCCACAATGTATGAGAAATAGCCAATAGTTATTGTTCAATGGAAGTAATGACTTCCAAAGGTAGCTACAAATTCCAAATATAAAGGGAAGGATAAACCTCCAAAATGAAGATACAATCCTCCAATATCAGGATATGGTTGACCTCTCCATCCTTGCCCCTTCTTTCCACCCAAAAATATATGAGAGATAATAAAATTTTACATTAAATCATCACCATCAACCAACCATCACATAGAACCTGATAATGCTTCCTGAGACTTCTTCAACTTCTACAATTCTTCACTTATTAAAATACTCTAATTATGTATATAATATAACTCAATGTATTATATACACTACACTACAATATATTATAACTCATAATATAACTCAATGTATACACTACAACTGTTTTGTTCCTTACAGTTATTGAGGAAGAGTTTATCATCACACTTAATGAATTGTTTTATTTATCGATGGAAGACCTAGTAGGAGGAAACATGGACACAACAACATTAGAGTTCGATGTGAGATAACTCAAGCATAAGAGAAGAAGATTAGAAGTGGAAGGATTGAACTTATAGATCATGATAAAACAATTATGAATTTATACTAAGTGTATCAGCCAGTCAAAATCAAAGATTTATGTTGGACATTTTCTTGTATCGACATTTTGAGACTAGAGAGAAGGTGATGGTAAGCCTCCCTATGTATAACTATGCCTAAGAGGCCAATAATATTTCAAGCTTGCAAATATTATGAAGTTATGGTAAGCCTCCCTATGTATAACTATGCCTAAGAGGACATTTTCTTTTATTCTCCATCCGGCCAAGATTGCGCAAGTACAGCATATAATAAGGTTAAGTCACTGGAATCGAAGCTGGAAGAAGTTGAAAAATAGGTTAAAAATATTTGCCAAAAATATACCCTTGTGCAAGGATAGATTCGATTGGAAAAGGTTATGCAGCAGGAAAAAATAAAATATTGTAAACGCCAACCACCTGTTTGAATAAGGAAAAATTAATCGCTACAAATTTAATCAGGGCAGACTATTAGAATATACTTTTATCAAGCACACATATCTGCGACGAAGATGCTTGCTCTTCGGAAATTATGAAGTCCGGTGACATTTTACTTATGCATAATTTGCAGCATAAAATCCGAGAGCAACAGTAGGGTCCTAAGCTCATTTTTAAAGATATACAACCTGCACTCTTGTGTGATAGAGCTGCAATTTGATTATAGAGACAGTATTAAAGTGGAACGAAATTGAGGCATACATGAATATGTCACTGTTTTATTAGGGAATACTATTACCTTAGGGAAAGACAAAACTTCTCAAAGGAACTAGAACTAGGTACAAAGTCAAATAATAGTAGGTTAGTAGGAAACAAAGACAATTTCACATATTTCTCATTTTGAACTTCTCAACATAAATAGTAATGAAATGAATTAGGTATGTCAATTAAACCAGCTACAAAGTCAAATATTAGTAGGTTAGTAGGAAATAAGACAATTTCACATATTTCTCATTCTGAACTTCTCACCATAAATAGTGATGAAATGAATGAGGCATGTTAATTTTTTTTAGATTACATATCAGTGTCTAAGGATTATGAGAATGAATGATGAAATGAATGAGGCATGTCAATTTTCTTTAGATTATATACCAGTGTCTAAGGATTATGAGAATGAATTTTATGATTTTGTGGACCGTTGGATGGAATTATCATGGTCTCTAAGGCTTCCACATTATGCTGATCACCCCACACTCTTCATTGTAAATGAAATCCCAAATACCATAATCACCCTGTGATCATACCCTATGCTCCCCCCTGTTATCTTGATGGATGTTATCTTTATATATATTAACATTTTTTTATGGTTGCATTGGATCTTTGATTTCACATGATTTTAAGCCGATCTAGAGCCGATCTAGAATAAGTAGATTTTTTGTTTTACTTTAATTGTCTATCTGTTTTTTTTCATAGATTAAATTTCCCTTCATAGATCGAGTACTAGTTGAGCTAAGTGGTCCCTAAGGTCACTCACATCTATAGACTAGTGCCCCTTTTATTCCTTCTTCATTTTTGTTAGTATCTTATTGTGTAGTTAGTTTTCATATTATTTTGTTAATAAGATGGATATGGGCATTTTGAGATCTAAGCTCTATTTTTTGTTTCTGGATATCCTTTGACAAATGGAGATGATTGAAGCTACGCTTAGACATAGTTCTTAGCTCTTTCTAGACTTGATGAACCATTATGTGAACAACCTTGCTTTGCTTGTAATATTACAATGGTTTCCTCGACATATAACTCACCCAAGTGCTTATTGACAATTGCTAGTTTTCTTGGATGCAATCCTTAGGAACAAGTTTCAAATCCTGTGAATTTCACCATGCTATATTGCTTGGTTTGAATTTGGATGGAGAACATAGAAAATACATTATTCTTTAATTCCATTAATGAATGGCATGGCTAATGAATTTTCTTGGAGGGCTATCACAAAGAATTTCATATTTTTCAATTGAAGAGGAAACTCTTTCTCCAAGATATAACATTCTACATAGTAAACTCATAACTATTTTAAGTAGCTTCCTACATTTTATTCTAATTCTCAAGGTCATTGTTTTTTCTAATTCTCAAGGTCATCGTCTAACTAAGATGAGGAGTTTTTTTCCAAATGGAGATTTCTCATTGCTAATCTAATTTGATTTTACCCTAAAAAATGGTTAAGAGAAATGATGATTTTTCAAACACTCGATACAAATCCACATCATTATCATTGTCATTGTCATTGAAATTTCCCTCCACCTATCCCCATGTAGCAATGCACACCGTTGATACCAATATACATCAAAAGTCTATTCGAAATAGCGTAAGATCAGGAATCAATGGTGGTCAAGATTTGAAAATGCTACTATATGTTTTCATCAATCAAGGACTAGTGGAAATAGTGACACATGCCAGGAGAAAGCACAAACATTTCTTTTAATTATGTTGTTTATTGGAAACTTCCAGATTAATTAGTCTTTTAATTAAAAATATGTAATGTGCATGTGAGATTTAAGGATATAAAAATATTCTTCGTCGTGTCCACAAATTAAAGTCTAATATTAACACAAAAAAACTTCTTAATCATTAGGGCGCCTGATTAAAATAGATTATTCATTAACCATATTAACTTTCCTACCATGTATAAGTTATGGCAGGTGCCAAGATGCAACAAGATGTTATCACCTCTCGGCATTCATCAACCATGGATTAAATGACTAGGCCAGTTATTCAAAGGCTTAAGGTATCGACTAACATTGGTTATTTAAAAAACGACAACTGAACAAGTTATTTAAAAAAAAACAATTAAACAAATTATCAAAGGCATACTTCGAATAATTAATACAATAATGTCTCAAATGATTTGATTTTATATTATTTTTGTTTTATATCAATTAATTTTGTTAAGTCAATAAATATCAACTCTACCCACATTATATTATGTTACAATATCTATGTCATACTAAATTATAAACCATCTTTCAATACAATAATATATCAATAAAAATATTAATCATTCAATCATTACTTTTTATGCAAATTTGTTTTTTATATATACATATATTTTCTTCTAAAATATTGGTATATATGCACCTATTTATATTCATAAAAATCATTACTTTGTTACTTACAATTAAAATTTTAAAACTAAATAATATAATAAATAATTATTTAATTAATATAATTAAAAATTAAATATTACATTAGATATTAATTTAATTAATAATATAATGATAAATTAGTCAGCTTATCCTTATTATATTGATATAAATACTTAAATTTAAATTAATTGGTTTTACTAACTTAACAATTCTAATAATAATAATATAGTTGATATGTGATCATTAACTCTTTTTCTGAGCCCATTAAACATTCAATCACAATCTTACTATAATGTTATTGTAACATCTTCGTATCCCAATTTTATATATTCTATTAATAAATAGCATAGTTCCTTCTATCCTTCCCCACGGAATTTTCACAATTATGACATGAGCCTAAAGTCAATGCACATACCCCATAACTTTAAAGTTAATATGAATAGACTGGGTAAGAACAAAGTGGTTGAGGGCCAAGTCTCGCATCCCATTGGGAAAATCACGAGAATCCCATGAAGCGAATGACTTCCCTAATAGTCTTCATCCAGGAAAAAATAACTTGGAGTGTTAAAGCGGCCCAACTATCATAAGCAATCATAGCTAAGAGGATCCCAGAGTCAACTACATGAAATGGCTAGGGACCAAAAAGGATTGCAAAAGTACAGGCGGTGGACTCCAAGTTCATAGGGTATCCTCCATTGTTGCTGTCCACTTTACAATATTCAATGTGGGGACGTTTTCAAGTATTTTTATGCATTTACACTTTCGGGACCGGGGGATCGTGCTCTCTTTGAGGCATGTGCCATTAATTTCCTACTTGACACATTCTTCATATTCGTTACACTACAACTTGCACGTAAGAGCTCGACCATAAGAGAATCCAATTAATGTGATTTCGAAACTCCATTGGTTTCTTTTTTCTATCTCTTCAACTTATATATATATATATATATATATATATTCATATTCGTGTGATCAAATTTAGAATTCTAGATAGTGGTTTTAGAGAGTGTACCACGAAAAATATTTATCATGGAGAGTTTCTACCAAAACATTGTTGTGATTGGTAAAATTATACATATTTACAAAATTTCAGGGATAAAGCTCGTCATGTTAAAGGTTCATCTGGTATAAAATCTAAAATCTGTATGATATATTTTTTCCTAACATAATAATGAATAAGGAAGATTGTGATAGTCCATTGGATGTAGTTTGGGTGATTGGGAGGAATGATTGTTACCCTCTCCACCTAGGTTCAATTCTCCACCTGGGTTCAATTCATTGTAAGGGATATGTGGTGCCCTTAAATGGGTCTATATGATGCTCTTGATGTTGAGCCCCTAATATTTTGAAAATGTTCGGCCTTCCCATGTTCTCTTACGGATTTTGAGGGGTTTTCCGTGGACATAGCGAGTATCGATCTTGGGTGTTGTGAACCACATGTAAAAAAAATAATAAGTATATTGTTAACACGTGGACTTTGACTACACCATATCAATTATAGTTTTAAGTGATTATGATGATTATAATTTTTTTTTTTAAGTAAGAATCTATATATTACCTTTAATGAACCAAAATTATATTAGCGTCGGAAATATCAGGGAATTGTTTGTGCTAAATTTCCCCGAAGGGAAACCAATTCAGCCAATCTCTTAGCTCTATAAGCAACTAAAAATTCAACAACATATTCTGAATCGCCCCGTAGGGAAACCGATTCAACCAAACCAATCATGCAAATTATAAGACCAAAAAAGACTAACTCCTGACAAAAAAAATAGAACAACTGTGATAGGCGTCGAAACGACCCAAGAGGAAGCTTCCAAAAACATTAACAATTAACAAAATAAAACATGCAAGTTGACACTTGTGTGCCTGTCGGCTCTCATGGTGTCTGGTGTTCACGTTTTTCCATGTCGCACTAAGAAACCACTTGGATAGTTGGAGAAAATAACTCGTCTGAAGCGACTGGATCGTTGGTAGCCAGTTCTGGAGAGTGCAAGGAGTTGATCAGGGTCGCAAGAAGAGATTCAATTTTGTCCCCTCGCTTGTCCATGTGTTCCAGCCAAAATCGCAGGTCATCCACATCCTTTCTGATCACAAAGACTAGGTCTTGTAATATCGCCACCAAGTCGTGTATTCTTGAGCATGAAGCATTATCCGAGCATCGATGGGTTTGGCCCTAAGGCTCTTCCAATTGAGAGAGGTATTCCTCCAAAGATGGAAATGGGATAGAGGGTGGTGGCAGGGGGACAAAGGGTGGAAATGGGACAGAGGGTGGTAGCAGGGGGACGAAGGGTGGTGTCAAGGGGACATAGTGCTTAGGTGAACTCGTCAGGCGGACCAAAGATGGCTGTGAAGATGGAGCCAAATCCTGGATTGGGCCAGGAGAAAAGCCCATAGAATTGCCATGGAGATCAAACCACTCCACAGGACAATCCCACAATGAAGACATAGGTGGAAGACTTCTCTGACCTGGAGTAGACTAGGTGGAGAAGGGAGGTGAGGAGCTAGGCGATGGAACATGGACACGTAGGGGTTGGTTGGCCATAGCCTCTTTGTTTTGATACTAGATAAGACCTCGCTTTGGCTTCCCGCGAAGCTGAAGCATAGCCAACAAGGATAAATAGTGAGGTAGGGTAGCGAGGGCTGGTTGGATGGAGAGAATGAAAGGTGGAGTCAAGAATAAACAGACGAGCCACCAGCGGGAGGTAAAGACTAGAGAGACTTGCAAACTGAATGGGCTGCAAACTAGAAAGAAGGAGGCATGATGGTCCAGTCGAGGAGCATCGCCATAATAAGAAGGATGGATATGATGTTCTCATGCGTGCAGAGGTGACGATCATCATCCTTCCTCCATTGTCGGGATGAAAAGACAGAGAAAGGCATGCTAGAGAAGTTAGTTAGGATATCACAGAAATGAAGGCGATTAATAGTCATCGAGGGGTAATAAAGGAAGGGGGGACATTGCATGTGTCAGTGATGTGGTCTGTGGAGAGGCGACAAGCATCGTCTTCTTCCATGGACACGTGGATCCTATTGACACCCCATCCAGGGGATTATGATGATTATAAATAGTATCCATTAAGATCATAATTGTTTTATCAGATCTTAAGAAAAGTAAGAGATTACTTGGATGTCTTTAGAATGTAATTTCTATTCTAAAAAAATATTAAGAGAAGC
>ML800126.1:56935-90734 GCA_009831015.1 Picea engelmannii
TGACACCCCATCCAGGGGATTATGATGATTATAAATAGTATCCATTAAGATCATAATTGTTTTATCAGATCTTAAGAAAAGTAAGAGATTACTTGGATGTCTTTAGAATGTAATTTCTATTCTAAAAAAATATTAAGAGAAGCGTTCCAATATCACCATAGTTTTAATGACTTAGAAGGTTAGGAAGGTTGGTACTATGACAAATATTTTGAAATTGTGATCTAATTTGGGTATATGCATGGCACTTTAAGAGAAAGTGTTTTTCATGTTCAACCCTCTTAGTGTCACAAAGATGATAGATTCTTTTGTCCCATATTGTTTTCAGAATTTTCTAATGTCCAGTTTCACTATGCATCTCGTGAGGGTTTGTTCTTATTTGAGCAACATGTTGATTTTCTTCTTTAGGCTAGTCAAAACATAGAAATATTTTTGATCTTCTAGATTAGGGTTAACCACCTCCTTATAGTATTTTAATTTTATTTTATCCTTTAATTATTTATCGCACCATATATTCTCCTTAATTTAGATGTAATAATATTTTTAATATTATTGATATTCTATAGAATGACTTCATCCTTTATTTCTTAGTGATTTAACAGAGATTTTGGCATATTTATGCCATCCCTACTTGAGCTGTCGGTGGTATTGGCTGGATTTTATAGCAATTTTGGGGAGCCTCTTGTCATCCATGTTTTTATCTTGTTCTTGTACATTAACTACCTAATCATAGTCATTCTCTCAGTCGGGGAAAGGCTTGTTTCTAGAGGAGGATAAGAGATAGTATATTGTCTTTAATTTTGAGATTATAAGTTATAAAATTATTTTGGATTACTCTATCTTTCTCTAGGATTATCTAGAGACATTGCATCCCCAACCTTCACATCCATATAAGATAATAAGAGTGATGAGAGTCTCAAAGAGGAGTTTTTTCTTATCCTATAGCCAAAGGTACGCTAATTTACAATTGTTTTCAAGACCATAATAATCTTTCCACCCTCCATTTATCATTTTCTCAACACTATAGGTCCAATTGAGCTTGTGATGAATATCGATTCTGACATATTTATATGACGACATTTCCTCCAAGCTATTGTTGTCATATATGAAAGAACCATAGGTGATATTTTTGGATTTAATTATCATCACCTTCATTTTGTTAATGTTCACAATCATACTCGTACTAGAGAAAAAGTCATTTAGGATTCTTATTTTCTTACCAAGTTCATAAAGATTCATCACCATAAGAACAATAGAATAGGCATAAAGAAGAAGGATGATGATTATACCAACAATATTCAGGTCGACACAATCTACATCTTCCAAACAATCTTCTAACTAGTCAATGTATATGCCAAAAAGGGTAGGGGACATGGGACAACCTTGCTTGAATCCTATATTATAGTCAATTTCTTTGGAACAACCCTCATTGTTCCGAAACTTAGAAATAATGTTCTCATACAACCTTACCACAACATATCTTAACTCAAAATGAACATTTAACTCTTCTAAACTATTCCTAAGTTTAGTCTTAGAAATTGTGTCAAAATATTTTCTAAACTCAATGAAATAACACAGGAGTTTGGTTTTATTATTGTGAAACTCCTCCACAATTATCCTTAGCGTAACAAGGTGTTCCATGATTGAGTGATAGCCTCTAAATTTTCCCTAGCCTTTATCTCTTTTCTTGTGGCTTTCTAGCCATATGTTGATCTTTTTTTCCAAAATGCTTATGTATAAATTGACTAAAATAGGGAACAACATAATGGTCCTGTAATTATAGTGACTTATTTTACCCCCACTTTTAGAAATAAGTACAATGAAGCTTGGAGTATAGGGTTTACAGAATCCCTACTTGACTGCTAAATTGAAGAGCTTGTGTATGTGAGGGATGAAGATAAGCCCTCCAATTTTTAATACTTCATCTTATTATCCTTCCATGTCCAACATGATGAACACCATTAAAATAAAAAGTCATTTTTAAAATAAAAGTACGAAAACTCATTTCAAAAAAGCCTCTCAAACTCTAAAGCATAGGCTTAGATATCCATTATGAATATTCATAGAGTGAAATATTGCAATAAAAAAATGGTGATTATCCACTTTTCAGTTAAATGATTGTTAAAAACCCCATTTAAAACCAAAAGGAAGACAAACTTAGAAGCCTATATCCTAAAGATTAACACAATTCATCCTTCATGATGGTTTATCTTCCATTATTAATGAATTTGCTCTCTTTTACTCCCTAAAAATCTTATTTCCAAATCATATTTATTAAAAACCCCATTTAAAACCAAAGGGAAGACAAACTTGGAAGCCTATATCCTAGAGATTAACACAATTCATCCTTCATGATGGTTTATCTTCCATTATTAATGAATTTGCTCTCTTTTACTCCCTAAAAATCTTATTTCCAATTCATATTTGTCGATTTGTTATTCATTAAATAAATCTAATACAAATTTAGGGTTTCTATTATGTGGAAGCTAGGTTTTGTGATCATAAAAGAGATATAATTTTTTATTCTATGGTCTATATGATTATCATAGAAGACTAGCTCTAGACAAAAGATCCCTCTCCTTCTCTGGGCACTTAACGTCAAAGCTCAACACACCCAAGACTTTGAAATCGAACTTACAAGCTTCTCTTTTCTTTATATCTTTAGCATGGCCTTAATTACAATTACGTGAAATAATAAAGAGTATTTGTTTTCTTGTGGAATATGTTATTAGTAAATCCAATTCTACCACTTTCATTTACTATTGGTTTTTATATATGAAATCAACGATTGAGTTTGATGAATGTTTAGAATCAAGAAATTAGGAAATGTAGTGAATAGGTGCATAGGAATCATTGTTTATAAACCATTCTCCACATACATATAGTAAGTGTTTCAAAGAAATAAGTATTCAGCGTTTAGCGGAGTCGAGGACCTCCGAAAGAGATAATGGCTATCACATCTAGATAATCAATGGTGATAAATACATTTTAGAGAGCAAGGTGCTAGATGAGCGCCCCATCTCTGAAATTGTTCATAACCCACTATGCGTACATAGTAGAATGGTTTTCAAGCATTCAAGTGTATTTTACAATTCCATCGTCCAACCCCCTAAACCATGCAAAATTTACCAAAATTTACCACTGATTTTATTTGAAAGGGGAAATTCTAACACAATATTTTCACATTTAGTTCACATTAGCAATTGAATTATTTGTGTGAAATTACTATGCATACTTTCCATTTAATAATCAGTGAAATCATTAACTACATATTACAAGTACATATCAATAGTAATTACAATGGTTATAACCATCAAAGAGGGTACTTTCACATCTATTTTCATCGTTAGATTTACTCTGAGGTGAGAGGTGCTAAGAAAAGTTTGGTATATTAATCTCCTCTTATCATGTAATTCCATTAACTAATTTATTCTTCATTCATTCAAAGGGTTTCTTAGACTCCCATCAATTTTAGATGTTTCTAGGAAGAAAACCCTCTTCCTTAGTTCTCTATACTAAAGACATACCCAATTCAAACAATTATATTTACCTTGATGCATATGTTTTCAATACTCATGTTTCTAGTTGGTAATTAAGTAAAATAAGAGAGTCCCCAAAATAACTTTTCCAGATTAGTACAGACTAATTCTCAGTCTGGGCTAGTCATTCGGCCTAGGTTATTGTTCTCTCAACCTTTCATTCACTATATTTTGTATCATCATGTCCCAACCTATATAACCCTTTGAGCCACACTATGGTTTCAGTTGATGGTTACCATGAAATAATTTATGTCACTGCTAAGCCAATATTCATAATGCTTAGTTTTCCTTTAGGAAAATTTCCTTTGAATGATGAATAATTGGCTACCATAATTAATAGTTTGTCCTCCCAAGTCAAGTAGGAAGGAATTAATTGTTACTTGTGTGATGATGTTCTTATGCCTAATTTGAATTTTCCTCCCCAGACGTCTATATTCTCAAAATTTCCACAAGAAGTTATGTCTATGATTTCCTCAATTCTAGAATATGATAATGACCTATCAGTGAATGAAGCTATACTTGGTGTAATGGATGGAATTTATTCTTCCTTTGAATTACCTCCAGCTAAATGCCACTATGTATAATTTTTGGCTCAAGCAATTCATGAGAAGTTATGTGGTTACCATGATCTCAAGACGTTCAAATACCAATCATACCTAGTTTAATTGTTGTTATATTTCCAATGTGAAAAATTTGACCATATAAACCTAAGTAAATTAAACAAGGAGAGTAATCCACTTTCGGTGGTTGAATGGAATTCAATGGTTATTTATACATAAATGAAATAATATTCTGAGAAATTTGATAATCAATTATGCTTACATTCTCAAACTACATTTTTGGAAAGCCACCCTCTAGGATGCATTTTTAATTTTGGAATATACTTCAATTGAGGACAGAAACCAAGGGAGGAGACTTGTATCTTTACAAGGGATTTACTATCCTTAGGATTTATGGATGTGAGATTCATCCTTACTTAGTTCCATTTCACATTTCACCTAGAATTTTTGCATTGGAATATATTAGGAAAAGGTTTTCTTTAAATTACTTTCATTTTTATTCAAAAAATTAGAGGTCAACCTGTTAGAAAAGTAGGTGTGCTCATTTAGCCATAGAAAATATAGCAATATTGTCACCCAACCATAGGCCGAAGCCACCCCCGAGCACCTTAACCTTGACAAAGAATAATTTTGGAAGAAAACCCTCGGCCTAATAGCCAATCAATGTAGTGTACCTCTCTTCAGAGATAGCACACAAGGCAGAAAGTCCAAATCATAACCAAGAGAAAGTCCAATCCTAAAACCAAAAATACTAGTTGCAGTAGCTGCAGCCGCAAGTACTCTCCATACTTGCATACTTACTAAATTTCTACACTGCGCACTAGATTTTTGCAGTTGTGAGTTGTGTGTGTCCAAATGAGCTCTGGCATCCTGTATTTATACTACTCTTCCTGTGTCTAAAAACTCAATGTTACACGTGAAGGTTTAATATGTAGCATTCCAATTATAAAATAGTATGCAGAACATAAATAATTAGCTAGAAATGGTAGAGAAACAATGATATAACCAGAACAATACCACAATAACACTAGAATAATACCATAATAACACCAAAAAGAGAACTTTGATTACTGAGATCAATGTTCACTTGCCTCTTCGAGGGGGAAACCTCGAGCAGAGAAGAGCTCTATTACAATAATATCCAAGACAAAACTTCTCACACCCTCTATTCCTATTTATATTAAATCTATCTATCCAAAAGAACAATCTAGAGGAAGATCCTTCTAGAAGTGAAAGATTTTATTAGGTCTTCTTACATTTGACTTATTCCTCGTTATTTCTAGGCCTTATTAATATTGACCTTTATTACATGGAAATATATTATTCTACCCACTTGACGTGTTAGGTAGGTTAGGTCCCTAACATGCCCTACCCCTTAGAATCATCCTTGTCCTCAAGTATTGAGATGAGGAAAATGTTACAGGATGTTAGCGGGCTCTAAGGTGGCATCTGTTGGAGTTGTATATTTCCAAACTAACACTTCCTTGATGGTACGTTGACGAAGATGATGCTCTCGCTGGTCCAAAACTGCTTGTGGATGAAACTAGATGGATCCTTCATCCAACTCAGGAAGGTTGGTTTGAGTTTGGAAGTTAGTTCCAATCACCTTCTTTAAGCAAGAGACATGAAAAACATGATGGAACTTAGAATGATTGGGTAAATCTAACTGAAAGGCCACCTGTCCAACACGCTTGAGAACTGTATAAGGACCATAAAATTTGGGTGCCAGTTTTAGACAATGTTCGGCCTTGAGTGAAGTTTTCTTATAAGGTTGTAGCCAAAGAAATACCCGGTCTCCTTCAACAAATTCCCATTCTAAGCGACCTTGAACATCTTGTTGCTTCATGTGATTATGAGCCATGACCAAATTCTCTTTGAGGGTACGGAGAATAACCTCGCAAACTGTAAGTGTTTGGTCAACCGCCTGGACCTTCGATACACTTGGCATGTAGGAGAGAACTGAAGGTGGCTTTTGGCCATATACTGCTTCAAAAGGATTCATGTGAGTAGTTGTATGGTAAGAAGTGTTGTACCACCATTCAACTAATGGTAACCATTGAGCCCATTGATTTTTCCTTTCAGAGGAAAACCAACTCAAATAAGTCTCCAAACACTTATTGACAACTTTAGTTTGACCATCATTCTAGGGATGATAGGCGGTGCTGAGATGCAATTGGGTTCCCTGAAGTCTAAACACTTCTTACCAAAAATTTCTAGTGAAAGTTGGATCGCGATCAGAAATAATAGAATGAGGCATGCCATGAAGATTGAAGATATGATCCATGAAAAGTGTAGCCACAATTGATGCGGTAAATGGGTGTTGAAGAGTAGAGAAATGAGCATACTTGGAAAGATGATCCACAACCACCATGATGATGGATTTATTTCCTGATTTAAGTAATCCCACAATAAAATCCATAGAGATGTCCCTCCAAATAGCGGGTGGAATTGGAAGAGGCTGGAGTGTGCCAGAATGTTTGATGGTTTCGCCTTTGTTGCATTGACAAACATCACATTCTCCTACAAAAGTGTGACTGTCCTTTTTCATACCATCCCAAAAAAAAGAACGTTTGACCCGGTCATAGGTTTTGGTAAACCATGAATGCCCAGTTGTGGGAGTAGCATGAAGCTCAGAAAGCACCGTGGATTTAAGTTGTGATTGTTTACTTAAATACAAACGACCTTTGTAGCGAAGTTCATCGTTGTGCCAAGAGTACCTTGGGGAAACTGGAGAGTTGGATTTCAATTGTTGGATCATATGTGATAATTTTGGATCATGTAGTCATTCTTGGTGCACAGATTGTAGCCAATCTAGTACAATGAAGGAGAGGAAAAAAATGGACCCTTCATCTTCATATTTTCGAGAAAGAGCTTCAACAACGACATTATTTTTTCCTTTCTCGTAAATGATCTCATAATCATAACGAAAGATCTTAGTTACCCATTTTTTGTTTATCGGGAGGAAGACCGTTGCTCCAGAAAATACTTGAGGCTTTGATGATCTGTCTTAATTTGGAAGTGTTTCCCCAGGAGATAAGGGCGCCAGAGATCCATTGCATGCAAAATAGCCAACATTTCCTTTTCATAGATTTATTGTCCCAAATGGCGTTCAGACAATTGTTTTCTAGTAAAGGCCAAAGGTCTGCCTCCTTGCATAAGGAAAACTCCAATTCCTCTGCCTGAGGCATCACATTCGAGGACAAAGTTTTTTCTGAAATTAGGAAGGGGAAATACCAGAGTATTACACATAGCTTCCTTCAAAGATTGAAAAGCGTGATCCACTACGAGAGTCCAAGTGAAAGAATTATTTTTAAGGAGAGCAGTGCGAGGGGCCACAATCTTCCCATAATTCTGAACAAAATTGCGATAATAGTCGGTTAAACCCAAAAAACCACGCAAGATTTTGATAGTCTTGGGGTGAGTCCAATCCTGCATTGCTTCAATATTTTTAGGATCCACCTGGATACCAACCTTTCCAACAATATGACCCAAGTACTCTACTTCTGAGGATCCAAAGGAACATTTAGATCATTTTAGGAAAAGTTGGTGCTGCGAGAGTGGATGAAGAATTTTATCTACATGGGAAAGATGAGATATCCAAGTTTTACTATAGATGATAATATCATCAAAGAAAACTAAGACAAAATGACGGAGAAAAGGACATAAGACATGATTCATGAGGCTTTGGAAGGTGGAGGGGGAATTACACAGGACAAAGGGCATGACCAAAAAATCATAGTGACCCTCATGAGTTTGAAAGGTAGTCTTTGGTATGTCATCTTCTTGCATACGTATCTGGTGGTAGCCAAAACGTAAATCAAGTTTAGTGAAGCACTAAGCACCACTCAACTCATCCAAGAGATCGTCAATGAAAACAATGGGGAACTTGTCCTTGATGGTGATATTATTGAGGGAACTAAAGTCAGAACACATGCGCCAAGTACCTTATTTCTTAAGTACCATGACCAAAAGGTAAGAATAAGGGCTAGTACCGAGGCGGATAACCCCGCTTGGAGCAATTCCTACACTATTTTCTCAATTTCATTATTTTGGGAAAAGGGGTGATGATAAGGGAGAACATTGGAAGGAAGACTTCTAGGAACAAGGGGAATGTAATGATCATGGGCACCATGAGAAGAAGGAAGTCCCTGAGGGGTGGGAAAAATAGCTTGTTGTGTGGAAAGGATAGCTTGGAGGTCAGGATGCAGAGAGGGTGTCTCAACGACTTGAATAGAATGGAGTTGAGAAATGATACCAAAGTGGCCTTTCTTGAAGAGATTTTCCATATGATGGGAACTAATGATCTTAGGAGAACCAACTGTGAGACCTTGGAATTGATACCTTTTTTTCCTTCCTATTGGAATTGCATGGTTAATTCCATAAAATCCATAATAATGGGACCCAAAGTGCATAACCATTCAACACCTAGCACAATGTCACAACCTCCCATGTCAATGGAAAACATATGAGATTTCAGTTGGTAATGTCCAATTTGAAGACAAACATTTTCAAAACGCCCACCACATTTCATGGACCCACCATTGGCTATCATGATTTGAAAATTATTGACAACACGAATATAGAAATTGGTTTCCTAGGAAATGCAACGATGAATAAAATTGTGGGTGCTACCACTGTCAACAAGGATGATGACCTTCCTGTGCTTAATGTAGCCAATGATCTTGACTATTTGTTGGGTTGAGAAGCCAATGAGGGCATGCAAGGAAATAAGTGGGTCAACTTCAGATGGGTCAGAAGACTCCTGGGTGGCATCGGGAAGGGAGAGTTCTTCAACAAGGGGAACTGTCACATCCTCTTTAGGAACATCTTCGGAAATGGCCTTAAATAGTTTTTTTTCCTTACACTTATGCCCCGGAAAACATTTTTCATCACAGTTATAGTAAAGACCCTTCAAATGGAGTTCAACCATTTCATCCCTAGTTAGTTTTTGAACCTTGAGCGGAGTGACAAGGGGGGTTAGGATTAGTGCGTCCAGGGCGAGGAACAAAAGGGTTTTTTTTTTTCTGGGAAAAAACAACTTGTTGGGCCTCTTTAGCATGTTGAGTAGCTTCCAACCAAGTTGGAGGGCAGGCCATGAGAACCTGGGATCATATTTCATCCTTGAGATCACTGATAAATAATTCACGAAAGAACGCATATAACATACCCTTTGTTTGAAAGGACAAATGCTCAAAAGAAGTGATGAAGTATTGCACTATTCTTGACTGTTTCAACTTGGTCAAATGACCGAGATAGTGGGTATCAATATCAAATCGGGCATAGAGATGAGCAACAAACTGGGTCCAAGCAATATACCCCTGACGTGAATTTTTTCGCCATTGCCACCATTGTCAGCGTTTAGGATCTAGATAGAGGACAACATAGCAAATTTTGGCCAACTCGTCAGTAATACCATACAGAGAAACATAATTCTCTATTTGAGTAACCCAACTCGTAGTATCAGAGCCATCAAATTTATTGACCTCTACGCGAGGAAGACGGGGTTCACGATGAAAGGAGATGGATTGAAAATGTAGACACTAAGAGGAATCAATAGCATCGGGTCGGTCTGATAAGGAAGGACCCGTAGGGAGGTTCAAAAATTGATTGACAATAGACCGGAGGGAGGTAAATTGGTTTGTGACGTTAGCTTCCATGTTGTTAAATTTGTGCTCTAATTTTTCAATGCGAGAATGGGTAGAATTCATCTAAGATGTGATATGTTCGATGGAGACATGGGATTGATTGATGGAAGCTTTGATTTCTTGGTCTGCTGGCCATTTGGAGAGGGGAATTGTGGGTGAGGGAAAAAAATGGGTCGGTGAGACCACAAAAAAGGGACTTAGAAGTTATAGGTACCATGACGATTAGTGCATGAAGGGAAATATAATGGAATAGGAGCCAAAATAGGGAAACTAGGAAGGGGTCGGGTCCACTGAAAGAAAAAGGATAAAAAATGAAGGGTATGAATATGATCAGGGAGAAAAGGGGAATCCAACGAAATAAGTCCCAAATAAGTGTGTCAGCGGGACAACTATACTCGTTTTTTTTTTTTTACTCCTGCGGAGTTAAACTCTGGCCTGAAGAATATTGCAATGAGGGAATTCCCAAATGATTAACAGGAAGAAATGTGTAGTAATTTCTCAACCTAAATGTAGAAGACATAGTTGCTCAGCAATATATCTTGTCTATTTGGTTTTTATTTTCATCCCAAGGGATAAGGTATTCAAGGGTTCTACAGACAAGGGTTTTCCATGTGATATAGCTCTCTGATATATGTGCAGGGTCCAACAGTAGTACTCGGCCCAATATCTCATGGCACCAACTAAGGAGGCTAGACCATGCCCTTAGTCGTACTACCCGACTACCTAGGTACTAGAGAGTATATTCTCAAGTGTTGTTCTCGGTGGCACTATAGCGGTCAGGTGGCCGATCGATTTATCTATGGAGGGCTTTAGGAGATCTAGGTTGATCTGTATACAAGTGTTGTCTGATGCACTACCACTCGAAGGAGTACCAACAAGGGTTACAAGTGTGGCCAAAAGATGTGCTTTTCAGTACCACTTGTATTTACTTCATGTATGAATCCCCAACCACAAGTTTATGTGCATAATGACAGATCTTTGTAGGTTTAAGACGTCAGAATACGTCTCTACCCTAAAAAACAATTAACCCACAATATTTTGTTGAGGAAGGTGCTTTGATACCACTTGTAGTATTCCATTTATAAAATAGTATGCATAACATAAATAATTAGCTATAAATGGAAGAGAAACAATGATATAACCAAAACAATACCATAATAACATAAGAATAATACTAGAGTAACACCAGAAAGAGCACTTTGATTACTGAGAGCAATGTTCACTTGCCTCTTCGAGGGGGAAACCTCCAGCAGAGAAGATCTCTATTAAAATAATATCCAAGACAAAACTTCTCATACCCTCTATTCCTATTTATATTAAATCTATATATCCAAAATAAAAATCTAGAGGAAGATCCTTCGAGAAGCGGAAGCTTCTATTAGGTCTTCTTACATTTGAATTATTCCTCCTTATTGCTAGGTCTTATTAATATTGACCTTTATTACATGGAAATATATTATTCTACCCACTTGAGGGGTGATGCAAGAGCATCGCTCCATGTCATCCAGCCAGCCAGCCAGTCACGTCCACGAATTCAAATCGCGCATTTAAGAGAGGCGCAACCTCATTTGAAATTTGAAATTCAATGTAAATTAAATTCTTAGGCTGGTGAGCCATGGAAGCTGTGCCTTTGTGCAGGCAGTAGATAAGATCAACTTTAATGCTAGATCGACTGAGATCTAGATCTAGGTGCTGGACTAGACAACCATTGAATGTAATTTATTAGAGTAGGTGAACCTAGAGGGAAGCGCTCGATGAGCCCCTCAGGTAAAAGAGATTTTTAGATCTCATTTTGAGTTAGTTGACTTGTGGATGAAGTGATAATAGAGTAGAGAAGAGCCGAGGAGAGGTCGAGACCACCTTTGTAAAATACAGGCATTTGTCATTTAATATAAGGGAAGCAGTTTTTCCTGCATGTCATTCTGTGTTATATGGGTGTCTGTGTGTGTTCCATTGTATGTTGTAGATGTATGTTGGCATTTGCAGGAGTGTGTTCAATTTCAAGTTGAAGGTATTTTAGGCTTCACGCCAGGAGGGTGTGACAGAATGTTGCGGGTTCTGAGAGCCGTGCACAGAGGATGCACTTCTGAACTCTGCGGAGTCAGACAAAGACGTGTTGAGGCACATGACTGAAGTCAACAACTCAGGAGAAGGAAGACCGGTGAGGTTGCTGAAAACCTTAGGAGGAAAGGCTATGTATCTGAGACACAGTTGCAGACAGAATCACTGAGGATTATGTAGGATCTCTGCCAGGTGGGCATTGAGCATAAGCACGAGGTGATGGAGAAAGAACTCTGCTGTGAGTTCAGAGAAGACCATAATCACTGAGGATTCTGAGAGGCTCTACCAAGTGGGAATTGAGCAGGTGAAAAGGGTTCACATAAGGAGACAGAATCATTGGAGTGTTTTGTGGAAGAGAAGATACTCTACTGGGAGGGCGTCGAGGAAGTGTGCATACAGGCACAGAAGGAGAAGAGAACTCTTTGAGTTCTGGAGTTGAAAGAAGAGTCCACTGAGGGAATTTTGTTGGGTTGTTGAACACCCATAAGGACTCAGTGAGAGGGTCGCTTGAGCAGAAGGATAACTAGGAAGGTATCCATTTTGTTCTCCATCTGAGGGAGAAGAAGAACAAAATCCCCCAAGGGGTCTGAGTGGTTTTGAAAGCTCAAAAGAGATAGCACTTTAATACGGGAAGACTCTACAGAGACGCAAGAGCCAAAGAATCCTTGGAGGGTTCAGGAGGAGGAGAAATATCAAGAAGGATAGCGTTGTATACGCATGGTGAGGCTCATGGTTGTGGAGCTCGCAGAGGAATAGACAGAGGTCGAGGCCTTTGGAGATTCGAATTTCTTCCAAGTGCAGGGAGAAAGAGCGCCAATCTCGGGAGGAGAAACATCGGCCGCTGGATTAGCCGATAGAATCTGGACCATTGGTTTTCAAGTCCAAAGAGCAGCCACAGGAGAGCGCACAAGGAGAATAGATCTAGGTCATCAGATCTGGGGTAGATACCCGACAGCCGTCGAATCTGCAGGAAGTTGCACAGAGGTTAAGCCTTCGTGAACAGCAGGAGAGAAGTCCCGACATGAAGACTGATCATCAGGATATCGGGGACATCAAGAACCTGAGGAGATTCCCTCAGCATCAGAGGTCGCAAATTTGTGAGGTAGAATCTGGATCATTCGTTGGGAGCGGACCCGTGTCACGAGATTACCCACATCGAGTACTCGGGCATCGGAGGTTGGAAGAGGAAGTCCTTCAGTTTCGCGAGGTGTGAGGACGCGAAGTGGAGAAGTGGCGAGAGACTTGTAGCCGTCCATATGAGGAGGACAGGTGGCAGAGATCGGAGAGATCTCGCGAACTTGGGAGTTCGCAGGGTGAAAGCCCAAATATTAGTTTCTCAAATTCGTGAGGCGCGAGGACGCGAGGCGGCGAAGTGGCGAGAGATTTGTAGCCATCCATCTGAGGAGGACAGGTGGCAGAGATCGAAGAGATCTCTTGAACTCGGGAGTTCACAGGTTAAAGGCCCAAGTATTGGGTATTCAGAGTCACGAGGCACGAGGCCGCGAGGAGGCGAAGGAGGCGAGAGGTTCGGAGCCGTCCATTCTGAGGAGGACAGGTGGTGAGAGATCGAGAGATCTTGTGAACTTGGGAGTTTGCAGGTTGAGAGCCCAAAAATTGGGTATTCAAAGTCACGAGGATGCGAGGCACGAGAAGGAGATAGCCATTGGATCTGCACGTGGGATCGCGTATCGGGACCTCGCAAGAAAAGGTCTGAGAATTTGGCCACGGGGATTGCCAGGTTGCTAGAAAGCGATATCCCGATAGCTGGAGGATAGTGTGGGCCATAGCAGATTCGGCGAGTGGAATACAGGTGGAACGAAGCCCTCGGGATCTCACCGTGAGAAGCCCCGAAGTATCGACGTTAGGATTCGCGAGTCGCGAAGTGCCGAGGAGCCGAGGTTCGTGTGGACGCGTGGCAGAGCATAAGGTGGGACTGCATGGGCGATGGGGGGAACACACATTGCTTGGATATAGGAGTCAACACTCCGTTGAATTCTCGCAACTCGGGAACTCGTGGAATAGGAAGGTGAAAACTCGACGGTTCAACCGGCGAGGTTGCGAGGTAAGACCGCGGTTGCGGAGGTAGTGGTCATATGGTGGGAGCTGAGCCTGGAAGGCCAGTGCGTGAAGAAAAATGAGCTCATCGGAGAATCGGAACTCGGGAGTTGGAGAGTACAGTGACTCTCAACAGCGGAAACGTCGAAACCCCAAAACCCCGATAGTGAGTCGGGGATAACCACGGCCAAGTGCAGGGGCCGAAAAGGAGGAACAAAAAGGAGTTGTGGATCGGGTCGAGTTGTTGTAGCAGTGATTCCCGAGGGAATCCAAGGAGCTAATTCGGCTCACAAAGGAGTGAAATCGAACGATCCTGTGAGCGGGTGAGTCTGAGGTGTAGGAACACAAATTTCGCCTGCATCAGGTGGTATCAGAGCTAATTCTTGTCTGTATATTTCAGGCAAGAGGAGAAAAGAGGAAGCAGAAGAAGACAGAGTTATTGGAGGACTCTGTGACGATTGTTTGCAGGTAGGCAACAATCAAGGAGACAGTCAGCAGGAGTATAGGATGAAGCTGAGCACTCAGGATTGCAAGAGTGACAGCAGCAGAGCTGTCAGGGAGGCAGATAGACATAGCAAGATGGCTACTGAATTCCATAAGCACGCTGAATGGAAGAAGCCATAGTTGATGAGCGCAGTAGAAATGGATAAGGAACTCGCTGACATAAAGCGAGAGATGGAGGAGCTCGAAATGAAGATGCGACAGAGTAAAAAGCCAAGATGGGTATATGAATGGCCAATGAAGACGCCAAAGGTGAAATGGCCAGTCAGGGAGTTGATGGTCAAAGGACAACAGAGGCTGTTAAGACGATGGCTGAGGTATGCTGAAAACCTCAGACCCATAGAAGAGGAGGATATGGTTTACATCTGTGAACCAGAGATTGGAGACATTCTCGGTGGGGAGAATGATCAGAGATCGTTGTGGGATCTCATAGACTTCTAGAAGGGCAGTGGAGAGTTTCCATATTTCCAGATGGGAAAGGGAACAGAGAATGAATTGGGATCGTTTGAGGATCTCAAGCTCTGCCAGGTGGGAAGAGAAGAAGAAATTCCAGATTGCCAAGAGGGCAACGAGTTGAGATCAGTTGAGGATCTCACAGACTGTTAGGAGGACAGCGAGGGAATTTCACATTGCCAGCTGGGAAACAATGAGAGATCGATGAGGGATATCGAAGACTTCCAGGAGGAAGCATTGAAGACTGTTAGGAGGGCAAAGATGAAAATTTGGGACCATTTGAAGATCTAATAAAGAGTTCAATTCAGTAAGGAGTGTTGATGAAGATGGGATCGGTTGATCTCATGGTCTGCCAGAGAAGCAGCGAAAGCATCCCATATTGCCAGATGGGTAGGGATGAGCAGATGAATTTGGATCAGCCAGAGGAGATGACAGAGTAGATAAGACTGTCTGATAGTCTCATAAATTCAGAGATGGACTTGGATCAACAGATGCAGCTGACAGCGATGGAAGAGCAGGATGGTATTCTGATGATTGGGGGAATACAAGTATTTCTACCATATTCCCAGGAGGAGATAGAAAATTCTGTTGCAGATGATGCAGCAACAGCAGAAGGACAGTCATAGCTGATGAGGACTGTCAGAAAAGAAGAAAAATGGGAGCAGACTTTGGAAGCTGCCCAAGCAGAAACAAGAGAAGAGAATGAGCGTTCTAAGGAACATCTCAATAGTTTCAGCCAGCAAGCTGAGAGCGCTCTAGCATTCGAGCTGACAACAGAAGAAGAAGAAGAAGCGGAAGAAGAGAATGAGCATTCGGAGGAATGTCTCAACGCATTCAGCATTGAAGCTGAAGAGACTGCAACAGGGGTGTTTGCAGCAGAAGCAGAAGAAGAGGATGACGAGCATTCTGAGGAATGGCTCAGCATTTTCAGCCATGAAGCTGAAAACAATGCAACATGGGAGGTTGTAGAAACAGAGGAGGAGGCAGACAACATTTGCTTTGTTGATCTGTGGGATCAGATAGAAGCCCTGGAAGAAAGGATAAAAGTGCAGGGAAGACACATCCAATAGGTGAAGTTGGAAATAGATGAGGAAGGCGTGGGAGATCATGATGATCTGCCCAATGGCCAAAATTTTTTGCAGCTGAGGATACTGCAACAACATAGGTAGCCATTGGAGCAGCTAGACCGAGAGATAGAGGATATCAAAAGGCTAATGTTGGGGTCAGCAAGCACTGCCAGCAGGAAGAGGCTAAGCAGAAGAGAAGAAGTAGTAGCAGTAGCGTAGCAGAAGCAACAACAACAGGATGGAGCGTATGGAAAGCCCCATAGATTTGTTTGGGATCCAGGAGGATTTCCAATAGCTCAGAAGGGAATATCATGAGAAATATCTCATGATGTTTGCAGCTTTGGAGTATGATGTAGGAGCATCGCTCCATGTCATCCATCCAACCAGCCAGCCACGTCTGCAAATTCAAATCGCGCATTTAAGAGAGGCACAACCTCATTTGAAATTTGAAATTCAATTAAATTAAATGCTTAGTCCGGTGAGCCATGGAAGACGTGCCTTTGTGCAGACAGTAGATAAGATCAACTTTAATGCTAGATCGGCTGAGATCTAGATCCAGGCGCTAGACTAGACAACCATTGAATGTAATTTATTAGAGTAGGTGAACCTGGAGGGAAGCGCTCGATGAGCCCCTCAGGTAAAAGAGATTTTTAGATCTCATTTTGAGTTAGTTGAGTTGTGTATGAAGTGATAGTAGAGTAGAGAAGAGACAAGGACAGCTCGGGAACACCTTTGTAAAATACAGGCCTTTTCCATTTAATATAAGGGAAGCAGTTTTTCCTGCATGTCATTATGTGTTATATGGGTGTCTGTGTGTGTTCCATTGTATGTTGTAGATGTATGTTGGCACTTGTAGGAGTGTGTTCGATTTCAAGTTGAAGGTCTTTGAGGCTTCATGCTAGGAGGGTGTGACAGAACGTTGCGGGTTCTGAGAGCCATGCACAGAGGATGCACTTCTGAACTCTGCGGAGTTAGACAAAGACATGCTGAGGCACAAGACTGAAGTCAACAAATCAGGAGAAGGAAGACCGGTGAGGTTGCTGAACACCTCAAGAGGAAAGGATGTGTATCTAAGACACAGTTGCAGATAGAATCACTGAGGATTCTGTAG
This sequence comes from Picea engelmannii, assembly GCA_009831015.1. Classification (NCBI taxonomy): domain Eukaryota; kingdom Viridiplantae; phylum Streptophyta; class Pinopsida; order Pinales; family Pinaceae; genus Picea; species Picea engelmannii. Next base: position 73,925 of record ML800126.1, read on the forward strand.
GAGCTCTGCCAGGTGGGCATTGAGCGTAAGCATGAGGTACTGGAGAAATAACTCTGCTGTGAGTTCGGAGAAGACCAGAATCACTGAGGATTCTAAGAGGCTCTGCCAAGTGGGCATTGAGCAGGTGAAAAGGGTGCACATAAGGAGACATAATCGTTGGAGTGTTCTGTGGAAGAGAAGATACTCCGCCAGGAGGGCGTCGAGGAAGTGTGCAGATAGGCACAAAAGGAGAAGAGAACTCTTTGAGTTCTGGAGCTGAAAGAAGAGTCCACTGAGGGAATTTTGCTGGGTTGTTGAACACCCATAACGACTCAGCGAGAGGGTCACTTGAGCAGAAGGATAACCAAGAAGGTATCCATTTTGTTCTCCATCTGAGGGAGAAGAAGAACAAAATCCCTCAAGGGGTCTGAGTGGTTGTGAAAGCTCAGAAGAGATTGCACTTTAATATGGGAAGACTCTGCAGAGACGCAAGAGCCAAAGAATCCTTGGAGGGTTCAGGAGGAGGAGAAAGCTCAGGAAGGATAACGTTGTATACGCATGGCGAGGCTCGTGGTTGTGGAACTCGCAGAGGAACAGACAGAGGTCGAGGCCTTTGGAGATTCAAATTTCTTCCAAGTGCAGGGAGAAAGAGCACCAAGTTCGGGAGGAGCAACATCAACCGTTGGATTAGCCAATAGAATCTGGACCGTTGGTTTTCAAGTCCAAAGAGCAGCCGGAGGAGAGCGCACAAGGAGAATAGATCTAGGTTGTCAGATCTGGGGTAGATACCCGACAGCCGTCGGATCTGCAGGAAGTTGCACGAAGGTTAATCCTTCGTGAACAGCAGGAGAGAGGTCCCGACATGAAGAGTGATCATCGGCATATCGAGGACATCAAGAACATGAGGAGAGTCCCTCGGCATCAGATGTCACAAATTTGCGAGGTAGAATCTAGACCGTTCGTTGGGAGCGGACGCGTGTCACGAGATTACCCACATCGGGTACTCGGGCATCAGAAGTTGGAAGAGGAAGTCCTTTAGTTTCGCGAGGCGCGAGGAAGTGAAGCGGCGAAGTGGCGAGAGACTTGTAGCTATCCATATGAGGAGGACAGGTGGCAGAGATCGGAGAGATCTCGCGAACTCGGGAGTTCGCAGGGTGAAAGCCCAAATATTAGTTTCTCAAAGTTGCGAGGCGGCGAAGTGGCGAGAGATTTGTAGCCATCCATATGAGGAGGACAGGTGGCAGAGATCGAAGAGATCTCGCGAACTCGAGAGTTCTTAGGTTAAAGGCCCAAGTATTAGGTATTCAGAGTCGCAAGGCACGAAGCCGCGAGGAGGCGAAGGAGGCGAGCGGTTCAGAGCCATCCATTCTGAGGAGGACAGGTGGCGAGAGATCGAGAGATCTTGCGAACTCGGGAGTTCGCAGGTTGAGAGCCCAAACATTGGGTATTCAAAGTCACGAGGACGCGAGGCGTGAGAAGGAGATAGCCATTGGATTCAGATCATAAGAGGACCGTTGGATCTGCACGTGGGATCGCGTATCGGTACCTCGCAAGAAAAGGTCCGAGAATTTGGCCATGGGGATCGCGAGGTTGTGAGAAAGCGATATCCTGACAGCTGGAGGATAGTGTGGGCCATAGCAGAGTCGGTGAGTGGAATACAGGTAGCACGAAGCCCTCGGGATCTCACCGCGAGAAGCCCCAAATTATCGGCGTTAGGATTCGCGAGTCGCGAAGTGCCGAGGAGCCGAGGTTCGTGTGGACGCGTGGCAGAGCATAAGGTGGGACCGCGCGGGCGACGGGGGGGACACACGTTGCTTGGAGATAGGAGTCAACACTCCATTGAATTCTCGCAACTCTAGAACTCGTGAAATAGGAAGGTGAAAACTCGACGGTTCAATCGACGAGGTTGCGAGGTAAGACTGCGGTTGCGGAGGTAGTGGTCATATGGTGGGAGTTGAGCCTGGAAGGCCAGTGTGTGAAGAAAAAGGAGCTCATCAGAGAATTGGAACTTGGGAGTTGGAGAGTACAGTGACTCTCAATAGCGGAAACACCGAAACCCCGAAACCCCGATAGTGAGTCGGGGATAAACACAGCCAAGTGCAAGGGCCGAAAAGGAGGAACAGAAAGTACTTGTGGACCGGGTTGGGTTGTTGCAGCAGTGATTCCCGAGGGAATCCAAGGAGATAATTCGGCTCACGAAAGAGTGAAATCGAATGATCCTGTGAGCGGGTGAGTCTGAGGTGTAGGAACACAAATTTCGCCTGCATCAGGTGGTATCAGAGCTAATTCTTGTCTGTATATTTCAGGCAAGAGGAGAAAAGAGGAAGCAGAAGAAGACAGATTTGCTGGAGGAATCTGTGACAATTGTTTGCAGGTAGGCAACAATCAAGGAGACAGTCAGCAGGACTGTAGGATGAAGCTGAGCACTCAGGATTGCAAGAGTGATAGCAGCAGATCTATCAGGGAGGCAGATAGACACAACAAGATGGCTACTGAATGCCATAAGCACGCTGAATGAAAGAAGCCAGAGCTGATGAGTGCAACAAAAATGGATAAAGAACTCACTGACATAAAGCGAGAGATGGAGGAGCTCGAAATGAATATGCGACAGAGTAAAAAGACGAGATGGGTATATGAATGGCCCATGAAGATGCCAAAGTTGAAATGGCCAGTCAGGGAGTTGATGGTCAAAGGACAACAGAGGCTGTTAAGATGATGGCTGAGGTATGTTGAAAACATCAGACCCATAGAAGAGGAGGAGATGGTTTACATCTGTGAACAAGAGATTGGAGACATTCTCGATGGGTAGAATGATCAGAGATCGCTGCAGGATCTCATAGACTTCCAGAAGGGCAGTGGAGAGTTTCCATATTTCCAGATGGGCAAGGGAACAGAGAATGTGTTGGGATCGTCTGAGGATATCAAGCTCTTCCAGGTGGGCAGAGAAGAAGAAATTCCAGATTGCCAAGAGGGCAACAAGTTGAGATAAGTTGAGGATCTCACAGACTGTTAGGAGGACAGCGAGGGAATTTCACATTTCCAGCTGGGCAACGATGAGAGATCGCTGAGGGATCTCGAAGACTGCCAGGAGGGCAGTGGAAGCATTGAAGACTATTAGGAGGGGAGAGATGAAAATTTGGGACCATCTGAAGGTCTGATAAAGAGTTCAATTCAGCAAGGAGTGTTGATGAAGATGGGATCGGTTGATCTCATGGTCTGCCAGAGAAGCAGCAGAAGCATCCCATATTGCTAGATGGGCAGGGATGAGAAGATGAATTCAGATCAACCAGAGGAGCTGACAGTACAGATGAGACTATCTGATAGTCTCATAAATTCAGAGATGGACTTGGATCAGTAGATGCAACTGACAACGATGGAAGAGAAAGATGGTATTCTGATGATTGGGGGAATACAAGTATTTCTACCATCTTCCCAGGAGGAGACAGGAAATTTTGTTGCAGATGATGTAGCAACAACAAAAGGATAGTCATAGCTAATGAGGTCTGTCAGAAAAGAAGAAAAATGGGAGCAGACTTTGGAAGCTGCCCAAGCAAAAACAAGAGAAAAGAATGAGCGTTCTAAGGAACAACTCAATAGTTTCAGCCAGTGAGTTGAGAGCGTTGTAGCATTGGAGCTGACAACAGAAGAAGAAGAAGAAGCGGAAGAAGAGAATGAGAATTCGTAGGAATGTCTCAACGCATTCAGGATTGAAGCTAAAGAGACTGCAACAGGGGAATTTGCAGCAGAAGCAGAAGAAGAGGATGACGAGCATTCTGAGGAATGGCTTAGCATTTTCAGCCATGAAGCTGAAAACAATGCAACATGGGAGGTTGCAGAAAAAGAGGAAGAGGAAGACAACATTTTCTTTGCTAATCTGTGGGATCAGATAGAATCCCTGGAAGAAAGGATAAAAGTGCAGGGAAGGCATATCCAACAGGTGAAGTTGGAAATAGATGAGGAAGGCGTGGGATATCATGATGATCTGCCCAATGGCCAAAAATTATTGCAGCTGAGGAGACTGCAACAACAGAGCCAGCCATTGGAGAAGCTGGACTGAGAGATAGAGGATATCAGAAGGCTGATGTTGGGGTCATCAAGCACTGCCAGCAGGAAGAGGTTGAGCAGAAGAGAAGAAGCAGCAGCAGTAGGATGGAGCGGATGGAAAGCCCCACAGATTCGTTTGGGATCCAGGAGGATTTCCAACAGCTCAGAAGGGAAGCTCATGAGCAGGAGCTCATGATTTGTGTAGGTGTGGAGCATCACTCCATGTCAGCCAGCCAACTTGCCAGCCACGTCTGCGAATTCAAATAGTGCATTTAAGAGTGGCGCAGCCTCATTTGAAATTTGAAATTCAATGTAAATTAAATGCTTAGGCTGGTGAGCTATGGAAGCCGTGCCTTTGTGAAGGCAGTAGATAAGATCGACTTTAATGCTAGATCGGCTGAGATCTAGATCCAGGCGCTGGACTAGACAGCCATTGAATGTAATTTATTAGAGTAGGTGAACCTAGAGGGAAGCGCTCGATGAGCCCCTCAGGTAAAAGAGATTTTTAGATCTCATTTTGAGTTAGTTGAGTTGTGGATGAAGTGATAGTAGAGTAGAGAAGAGTCAAGGAGAGCTCGGGAACACCTTTGTAAAATATAGGCATTTTCCATTTAATATAAGGGAAGCAGTTTTTCCTGCATGTCATTCTGTGTTATATGGGTGTCTGTGTGTGTTCCATTGTATGATGTAGATGTATGTTGGCATTTGTAGGAGTGTGTTCGATTTCAGGTTGAAGGTATTTGAGGCTTCACACCAGGAGGGTGTGCAGAACGCTGTGGGTTCTGAGAGCCGTGCACAGAGGATGCACTTCTGAACTCTGCGGAGTCAGACAAAGACGTGCTGAGGCACAGGAATGAAGTCAAAAACTCAGGAGAAGGAAGACCGGTGAGGTTGCTGAACACCTCAAGAGGCAAGGTTGTGTATCTGAGACATAGTTGCAGACATAATCACTAAGGATTCTGTAGGAGCTCTGCCAGGTGGGCATTGAGCGTAAGCACGAGGTGCTGGAGAAAGAACTCTGCTATGAGTTCGGGGAAGACCAGAATCACTGAGGATTCTGAGAGGCTCTGCCAAGTGGGCATTGAGCAGGTGCAAAGGGTGCACATAAGGAGACAAAATCATTGGAGTGTTCTATGGAAGAGAAGATACTCCGCCAGGAGGGTCTAGAGGAAGTGTGCAGATAGGCACAGAAGGAGAAGAGAACTCTTTGAGTTCTGGAGATGAAAGAAGAGTCCACTGAGGGAGTTTTGTTGGGTTGTTGAACACCCATAAGGACTCAGCGAGAGGGTCGCTTGAGCAGAAGGATAACCAGGAAGGTATCCATTTCGTTCTCCATCTGAGGGAGAAGAAGAACAAAATCCCCCAAGGGGTCTGAGTGGTTGTGAAAGCTCAAAAGAGATAGCACTTTAATACGGGAAGACTCTGCAGAGACACAAGAGCCAAAGAATCCTTGGAGGGTTCAGGAGGAGGAGAAATCTCAGGAAGGATAACATTGTATACGCATAGCGAGGCTCGTGGTTGTGGAGCTCGCAGAGGAACAGACAGAGTTCGAGGCCTTTGGAGATTCAAATTTCTTCCAAGTGCAGGGAGAAAGAGCGCCAAGCTCGGGAGGAGCAACATCGGTCGTTGGATTAGCCGATAGAATCTGGACCGTTGGTTTTCAAGTCTAAAGAGCAATTGGAGGAGAGCACACAAGGAGAACAGATCTGGGTCGTCAGATCTGGGGTAGATACCCGACAACCATCGGATCTGCAAGAAGTTGCACGAAGATTAAGCTTTCATGAACAACAGGAGAGAAGTCCTGACATGAAGAGTGATCATCGGATATCGGGGACATCAAGAACATGAGGAGAGTCCCTCTGCATCAGAGGTCGCGAATTTGCGAGGTAGAATCTGGACCGTTCGTTGGGAGCGGACGCGTGTCACGAGATTACCCACATTGGGTACTCGGGCATCGGAGGTTGGAAGAGGAAGTCCTTCAGCTTCACGAGGCATGAGGACGCGAAGCAGTGAAGTGGCGAGAGACTTGTAGCCATTCATCTGAGGAGGACAGGTGGCAGAGATTGGAGAGATCTCGCGAACTCGGGAGTTTGCAGGGTGAAAACTTAAATATTAGTTGCTCAAAGTCATGAGGCGGCGAAGTGGCGAGAGATTTTTAGCCATCCATCTGAGGAGGACAGGTGGCAGAGATCGAAGAGATCTCGCGAACTCGGGAATTCACAGGTTAAAGGCTCAAGTATTGGGTATTCAGAGTCGCGAGGCACGAGGCTGCGAGGAGGCGAAGGAGGTGAGAGGTTCGGAGCCGTCCATTCTGAGGAGGACAGGTGGCGAGAGATCGAGAGATCTCGCGAACTTGGGAGTTCGCAGGTTGAGATCCCAAACATTGGGTATTCAAAGTCATGAGGACGCGAGGCGCGAGAAGGAGATAGCCGTTGGATTCAGATCGTAAGAGGACTGTTGGATCTGCACGTGGGATCGCGTATCGGGACCTCGCAAGAAAAGGTCTAAGAATTTGGCCACGGGGATAGCGAGGTTGCGAGAAAGCGATATATCTACAGCTGGAGGATAGTGTGGGCCATAGCAGAGACGGCGAGTGGAATACAGGTGGCACGAAGCCCTCGGGATCTCTCCACGAGAAGCGCCGAAGTATCGGCGTTAGGATTCACGAGTCGCGAAGTGCCGAGGAGCTGAGGTTCGTGTGGACGCATGGCAGAGCATAAGGTGGGACTGCGCGAGCGATGGGGGGGACACACGTTTCTTAGATATAGGATTCAACACTCCGTTGAATTCTCGCAACTCCGGAACTCGTGGAATAGGAAGGTGAAAACTCGACGGTTCAACCGGCGAGGTTGCGAGGTAAGACCGCGGTTGCGGAGGTAGTGGTCATATGGTGGGAGCTGAGCCTGGAAGGCCAGTGCGTGAAGAAAAAGGAGCTCATTGGAGAATCAGAACTCAGGAGTTGGAGAGTACATTGAATCTCAACAGCGGAAACGCCGAAACCCCGAAACCTCGATAGTGAGTCGGGGATAACCACGGCCAAGTGCAGGGGCTGAAAAGGAGGAACAGAAAGGACCTGTGGACCGGGTCGGGTTGTTGTAGCAGTGATTCCCGAGGGAATCCAAGGAGCTAATTCAGCGCATGAAGGAGTGAAATAGAACGATCCTGTGAGCGGGTGAGTCTGAGGTGTAGGAACACAAATTTCGCCTGCATCAAGGGGTTAGGTCCCTAACATAATACCTCCCATAGATACCATAATATGAACACTCCCTAATAGCTAGGGATGTATTTAAAGGTATTGGTCTTGAGCACAAACATACCATTCAACCGGTAGCATCATCATAGCCACTCAGAAAATCTCATGATTAAATCACAAGAACCATCATCATTATCAATATCATATGACAACATCAATTGCATAATATATCTAAGACATACTCCATCTGAGTAATGATGTTGAATAAGTCACTCACTCCACGGAGTGATAAAATAACTATTCTTCTAATATGGACATATGTCTTACAAGAATAATTGTTCCAACATATGTTGGAAGCCACGCCATGGGATACAAGGACTATTCTTCTAATACAAACATACATCCTAGAAGAATAATTTTCATGGACCATACACTGACTATCCATCTAGCTGGTAATCATTTTCAACACTACTAATAGTCTTCATGGCAATTAGAACAATGTCATTCAATAAAACTCAACTGTGTCTATCCATAGTAGTACACAACTACTATCCTAATATGGATTTCAGAGAGGAACGAACTGATTAAAATACTGAATCCAATAAACACGAAGATATGAATAATAACATAGATATCTAGTGAACACTATCTTCTATTGAAAATTGAAATACGTTGAAACTATAAAACTGTAGAACTGAAACACTTGCTCGAATGGTGGTAGTTATCTCTAAGAAGACATGTGGTTTCTACGTGCATCCGTCTGAGAAAAATGAATTACAATGAGGCTCTAGAGGCCTTTTTGATATTACTCATGAATTCCAAAACCCTAAACATCCAAAAACCTAACCCTAGGATGTTAAAAGTCAAAATTCATGTGGGCCCCTATGGGTAAGTTGATACCTCAACTTCCTGGGGTCGTAAATTTTGTATATGAACTTCGTTTTAGGTGCGTGATGGCCCATTAGAAAGGTATTTCAGAGAGCTACACATTTCACTGTCAAACTCTAACTCCATCTATAGTTTGACAATGGTGAGCCAACAAAAAATTGTTTAGGCCTTTAAAATGGCCCTTGAAGTATAACAAGATGTGATACATGAAAACATACAAAATAATCCAGTTGGATTAGGTGAGAGGCCACCAATATCCACCTGTAATATCTGTAGGGATTCAGACACCCCCAAAAGTATAGAACTCACAATTACAAAGAAGTACAAAAGAACGTGTTAAACTAAAAACAGACAAGAGGAGCTAGTTGGAATAGGTGGATGGCCACCAATATCCAACTGGATCAATGCTCCCCCCTTAGGAAGCAATGGCCTCCATTTAATTGAGTTCTCCCATCAGGCGAGGAAAATTCTGTTGGATTTAGCCTCGGGTGAGCTAGTTTCCTTGGTGTAGGAGTTTCCCTGCCTTGACAACCCGATAAATTTGGATCCTCTGTTGGAGAGTGCCCTTGACCTATGTGTCCACTATCTGATCAGTGGAGGCGTGTTCCATGTAGTCAAGGTTGAGCTCTGTTAGTGTCAATTGTTCTGCGATCTCTGAGGTGTCCAATAATGGTGGAAAATATGGTCAAAGGAGGTCCACATTGAACAATGGGTGTAGGAAAAGGATGTAACAACCCTAGTTAAATGATTGCTTAAGGTTTATCAAGTACAATTAATTAAATAATTAACTATCCTAATATATTTTAGTTAAACAATGATTATTTATTAATAATATTATTTATTTATTTATTAATTGTTTATATATGTTGATTAATTAATTAACTCATTAAAGGTTTGGGTAATGAATTAAGAGATTAATAATTTTTATTTATTTATTATAAAACTTTACCTATGCAGGGGGATGAAGCATTGAGTGAAGGGATAAGGTAATAAATGGAGGGATAAGGTGGGTGGAATTAAATGAAGGAGGAGGCGGTGAATGGGGAAGGATATGAAGGGGAGAGGCATTCAGAAAGGGCACTTTTGGGAATTTGGGGAAAGGAGAGCATTTGAGAGCAGGGACTGTATTTTCTGCGGAGGATATTTTCTAGTTTGGAGTTTGGGTGAGTTGTTACAGGGGGAACCATGTTGCTGGGAGTTTTGGGCTCGGGGGCCAGGAATCCTCACGGAATCCTGGAGCTAGGGAGCCAGACAGGCTCTGTTCCTAGCTGGCAGGGAGGAAGATTTAGTTTTGGGCAAAGTTTTGGGCAGAGCAACAGAGAGGACAACCAGAGATCGGGAATTTAACATCAGACAGAGGTATTTTTATTTATGTATTCTCATGAATATGTGGTGTTATGTGGTTTTTACATAAGATTATTTACATGTTGTTAATAAATCTAATTTATGTTGAATAATAAATGATTATAGGTTATGATTAAATTGTACAAGATGTAATTTGTTTTTATTCATTATTTTAGCTTGTGTTTTATAAGTCTCTGTGGGGACAGAGACCTTACACATGGTATCAAAGCTCTGGTTTAAAAAATTGGACCAGGGCCTACCCACCTACCCGCATGTATGAAGGACAGTTCAGGAATGGAATTGTTCCAACCCTGAAATAAAAAAANAAACAAAAAAAAACCCCTAAAATAGTTATATTGAAACCCTGAAACCCTTTAATTAGATGAAAATCCAAGCTCCAGCTCCAGCCCCACCTAACCTGCAAGCCAAGCCCACAATTTGTTTTTGTTATATACAGATCTATATATATAAACATTATGCTCATTGAAAGTAAAATGGTATAATATTTTAGACAACGAAAGTGTTAAATGAATTTTAACACTTGTTACGATTAAACCAACAGAAAAAAGGGGATATATATATATATATATATATATATATATATAATATAATATAAATAAATTATTGAATGCAACTTTTCCCGAAACTTCTCCACCATAAAATTCTTGCTCCAGTTAATCTTTGGGATAAAATGATTTGTGGGAAAGATAGCCACCCTATAAGCTTATTATTGACTTTCGTTGCTAGTAGTTACTAATAATTTGCAACTAGATGGATGTTTAATCGAAATAATTTTTCCTTAATATAGGGTTACTCGGGATAAAATAGCCTATAACTTGTATTAAATCTTATGTTGTGGTCCTATGGAGCTTAAATTTACACTGAAGGAAAGAGATTTATTTGGAAATTATAACAAGAGGTCACTAACCAAAGAGTGTTCTTTACCTTATCTCCCATGTTGTTCCTCTTGGAAATCGATAGATTAGAAATTATACTAGAGTTACAGATAGCATACAACCAACCTCTATTTTAATCCCATTAGGTTTGAGTTCAAAGTCTATAAATAGCACACAAGCAACCAATGGATAAGCCTAACTATTGCATAAAAATTCCAGGATTCAATACTAAATGACATGTGCAGCAGAGTCAACACTGAAACCAAATAACATGTGCACCTGAGTCAACACCCGAGTTCAAGAATCAACGTGAGGCATGTATTGAGCTCTTTCCAAGGGCCGAATATTATGCACTACGTGCACCAACTCAGTGCAAGCCATGAAGGAGGAGAGCTCACGCGCAAGCCGTGCACCTACAACCATCAACATAACAAGTCAGTTACCAAAGAATAAACATACAAGCCAGTGCCCAAGTGCACCAACCGTCGAATTTAAAGTGGTATGTGCACACAAGTAACCTAAGTTTGAGCCATATCACATACCAAAGTCTACAAACAACATATGCCAAACTCTAAGTTCATGTAAACCAACATAAGCCTAGCGCAAGCGCTAGACCTGATTCCTTTTTACATATTTCAGGTGGAAAGTTTGGGCTTCCAATGCGCCATCACTAGCACAAAATCAATGCCCAAGACCAAACACGAGGTGCAAGGCGAAGAGCCCACGAGTCCATGTTTCTTGCACTACGCAGGCTTAGCTCCGAGCCCCGAGCTTGTGCGCTTTCTTAGTACGCAGCATCATACGACCATAGAGTTGACACAATACACAAACCCTAGTGTCCAGATATAAAAAAATAAATAAATATGAGGAGTAAGGGAGAAAACGGAAGGATGCAGAGCAGAAGGCAAACATACTCGTTGTTGTATTCATGCTATGTGTGATTGCAATAGGCGTGCTGGGTATTAGTAGCAGCAGAGGGGCGATGACCATGGGAACTCTCAGAGGATTGCACGATGTGAAATATTTTCAAAACTCACTGAGAGGGGATTCAATCCGCGCTCTTTGTGTTGGCGCGTTTCTCATTTATCAGTACAACACCCAAACGAGCAGCCACAACAAACAATCCAGCAACCAAGTGAACAACCACAATAAAAACCTAGCGCCCGAGCGCAAATCCACATGGAGGAGGAGCCCATGGGGGCAAGGGAAGAGACCATGCACCAATCCATAGGGAGGAACTCATGAGGGCATAGTTGCAGCCTGTAGGCCTTTGCCAAGCCATGAGAGAGGAGCCTCCAACCATTACCGTAACCCTGGTTGCACTTGCAGAGTAAGAGAGGTGGAAAAAAGAATGGAGTGTTATGATAAATAGTGTAGGGTTAGGTTTAAGTATGGAAGGTGATGGAGGAAGAAAGGGGGTAACACGTGGATCACATGCAAGGTCTAGGTTATTACCTGTCAGGTAAGTTTTTTTTATATATTTATTTATTTCGTTCATTTATCAATTTTTTTTTTTTTAATTTCGATTATTCAAAAAATAATATAATAAACAATTTGGATGGTAAATAAATTAAATGAATTTGGTTTTATTTTGATTTAGGGATTTAAAATTTAAATTAATCAATTTAAAATTGTTAAAAAAAAATATTAATTAAAAAAAATAAAAATACTAACTATAATATAAAATATATATATATATATATATATATATATATATAAATAAAGTTATAAAAAAAAAATAATAATAATAATTGAAATGTTTTGGGGTCCATGGTTTTTGAACCCATGACCATCCACCAAGCCCAAGCGCCTTAAGAAATGACCAAACACCAACGCGCCACACATGAGTCTTTACAAAATAAATATATATATATAAATAAGACAATGATCAATAGTAATGAAGTGCCGTCCCGAAGTATAATCTCCGATTATCCAAGCGCCAAGCTCACGAGACCATGCACACAACTCATCGATCCAAGCGTCAAGCCCTTCCATTCCATTCCACCAGCCAGAGCCAAGCACCAAGTCCGCACGTGAGCATATTGTGAACAATGTATTAACATTATAAAATTTTAATGTTAATAATTGATTTGAAACCTATTATTATTAATCAAATTTATATATATCCCCTTGATTAATGAATGTAATAGTATAACTTTATAATTTACAGGTTAAAAGTCCTTGTAGGGTAGTGGGAGTTTGATGCATGTTATGGGGAATAGTCAGGGTAGAATCGGGGTATAATAGGAAGCACCATATAAGCGATCTGATGCACTGTGGCGAGTGTGGTACAGTGCTAGCGTAACTACCAGGTGAGAAGGTCAATAGTTTTCTTAGGCGAAGACATCAAGCTTAGACGCTTTAACCCTAACCTAGCCACCTCCCCTAAAGAGAGTAACATCTGTTTACAGACAAGTAAAGAAAAACTTACGCCTAACCCTGTTATCTAGTTTAAGTTGCGCAAATATGAAACATCCTTGAACTCACCCTGACAACCTTGGTTGATGTAGGTTAAATCATATAGGATGGTTAGGACTCAAGGAAATCGAGGCAGAGGGGCATCGTCGTAGGGACTACCAACACCGCCACCACCATCGCCTGAACTAGCTCTCATATTGCACTCTTTGGAGGCCATAAATGAGACTTTAAAGGGGTGTCAACCAGTAGGGATCGAAGTGGAACCCCCACCATCTGGAACGGGTAATCCAGAAGCATCAAGGGATTCAGGGGGAGGACCTCCACCCGAAGACATCACTAGAGAACTACAGAAGATCAAACTTCCATAGTTTGTCGGGGGTCGCACCAGTGAATGCGTAGAAGCATGGTTGGAAGGCATGACAAGGTGTTTTTCATCAAGGGACTATGCGTCCACTTCAAAGGCAAAGAGAGCAATTTTTCAGTTGAGAGACAATGCCTTGAACTGGTGGGGCAACCTGGAAAGGAAACTACATCTTACCCCAGACACCGTATCTTGGGAAATTTTCGAGGAGAGGTTCTGAAGGAAATATCTGCCAGCTTACTATGAGGAACAATAGGTAGGAGCGTTTCATGCTCTCATACAGGGAAACAAAACCATAGAATAATATGAGATCAGGTTTATGGAATTGGTCAAATATATTTCATATATGGATAATGACCAACAACAGGCAAAACGATTTGTCTATGGGTTAAACCCTAGGATAAGGGCTATGGTGCGGATGTGGAAACCGTCTTCAGTAGTAGAAGCTATGGAAAAAATGCGTTATGCAGAGGAACACATGAACTTAATTGGAGGTACAAGACCGACCTTTTTGCATCGTCCTAGATTCGTGGGGAAGGCCCCTAGGAAATTTCCCATGGGAGGGGGATCAAGGCCACCTTTATATGGTAACAGAGCCGCACTAAGGATAGTAGCCATAGGGATTTCAATGGCAGCGAGTGCAACATTTCGTACATCACCAATGACGCAAGAATGTCCATGGCCATCTCAGGGAGCAGCTAGTAGGGGTAGGGGTTCCAGGGGGAGAAACTCATTCTATAGACAGTCACATAATAGTGCGTAGGTTCAATTCCATGTTACTTGTTGGGGGTGTGGAGGACCCCATTACCAGCATGACTGCCCAGAGTTACAATCAGGATTTATGCATAGAGAAGGAGAGGCCCCAATGGGAAGAGCAAGTAGTAGCCACCAGATTTACGCAGCGGTTAATAATCACCAGGCCAAACATCAATCCACGGTGGTGGAGTCATCAGGTATGCTAAATCATATCAATGAAAAAAATTTATTTGATTCTGGTGTTACAGATAGTTTCATTTCACCATCTGCATTAGAAAAGAGTGGGTTGGCAGCCTACGAGCACGATGACTTTGAACAAGTCGAGATGGCTTCGGGGGAAAAACAAGCGGTAGGACCTAGCGTCGGTAATTGAATGGTAGACCTAGGGGTTTGTACTACCAGGTTGAAGGTATACGTCACTGCTCTCGGGGTATATGACCTAATCATTGGAATGGATTGGTTAGAAGCTCATCAAGCTTTGGTAGATTGTTTCGCAAAAAGGGTGCTTTGTGTCGACGATGAAGGAAGACCAATAGAGATCCAGGGTGTATGGAGAAAGGTGTCATTACACTTTATATCAACTATGAAGGTTAAGTGATGCTTGAGGCAAGTGTGTCGACTATATGTAGTGGAAGCGGTGAATAAAAGGAAGGGACCCTCCTTGGATCAGTACCCGATATTGTCAGAATTTAAGGATGTTTTTTTGAACAAGTTACCAGGGTTACCTCCTAAGAGGGAGCTTGATTTTACTATTGAGCTAAAACCTGGTGCAGAACCAATTTTCAAGACTCCATATCGGATGACAGCGCTGAAAATTTGTGAGTTGCAAATGCAGTGGAAAGAGTTACTGGACTTAGGGATAATAAGGCAGAGTGTATCACCTTGGGGTGAACCATTAATTTTTGTAAAGAAGAATGATGGATCCTTACGATTGTGTATAGATTACAGGGACTTGAACCATGATACAGTGAAAAATAGGTACCTAATGCCATGAATAGATGACCTCTTTGATCAGATGAAAGGAGCAGTGATATTATCAAAGATTGATTTGCGATCAGGGTATCACCAGTTAAGGATTAAGGAAGGCCATATTTCTAAAACTACCTTTTGAACTCGGTTTGGACATTACGGGTTCTTCGTAGTACCTTTCGGATTGACCAATGCGCCAACAGTATTCATGAGCCTCATGATTGGCATATTCCGGAAGTACTTAGACCGTTTTGTACAAGTCTTTCTAGATGACATCCTCATCTATTCCAAAAATGAAAGAGAACATGAGGAACACTTACGAGTGGTGTTTTCCTACCTTAGAGAGAACAAATTGTATGGGAAGTTGTGGAAGTGTTCCTTCTTCTAGAGATAAATCCACTATTTAGGTCATATCATTTCCGGTGAAGGAATCTGTATGGACCCAGAAAAGGTAAAGGCCATTATGGAGTGGCCAGTGCCGAAAAATTCCCATGAGGTGAGAAGCTTCATGGGGCTAGCAGGTTATTATCGGAGATTTGTGGAAGGATTCTCAAAAATAGAGAAACCCATCACCACTTTCCAGTGCAAGGGGGTCAGGTATGAATGGACAAAAGAATGTGATAGTGCATTCATTGAGCTTAAGAGGTTACTAACTAGTGCGCTAATTCTACGAGTGTCGGATATGGAAAAGGACTTCACAGTCTGCATGGATGCCTCGAAGAAAGGGTTGGGGGTCGTGCTAATGCAGGATGGAGGAGTGATAGCTTATGCGTCAAGGAAGTTGAAGAAACAAAAATAACTTTATGCTACTCATGATTTAGAGTTAGCAGGTATAATGCTAGCTCTGAAACAATGGAGGCACTATCTTGTGGGGAAAAACTTTGAGCTCAAAACGGACCATAAAAGTTTAAAACATCTCTTCAGTCAAAGGGATCTGAATGCCAGGCAAAGGCGATGGAGTGATTTTATGAGTGAGTACAATTTTGGTATTTAATACATCAAGGAAAAGGAAAATGTGGTCGCAGATGCCTTGAGTAGGAGGCCACGTGTCTTCTCCTTGGTACCCTTAAAGGTCAATCTGAGGGAGTGTGTGTTGATGCAACTCCAAGGAGACAGTTGGCATTTAAAGGTTAATTCAAACCTCCAGAGTGGGAGGCAGTTTGATCCAAAGTACGAAGGATATAGTCTGGAAGTAGATGGACTATTGAGATATCGGGGAAGGATGTACATCCTTGAAGATGGGGAAGTCGATGCGTCATACTAAAGGAAGCGCATAGATCACTTTATTGTGTGCATCTAGGTGTGAAAAAGATGTATGCAGACATGAGGAATCTTTTCTTCTGGATAGGCATGAAGCACGATGTAGTCCATTTCGTCGCCAAATGCCTAGAGTGTCAACAAGTGAAAGCCGACCACCATCACCCAACAAGCCTCCTACAACCACATGATGTTCCTGTTGGGGACCTATAATCATAGGTAACTCAATTCTTCGACTGTTGATTTGGCGTTTCTCTCGTGATGACGAAGTCTGGCTCGAATTATCTCGTTTTCTCCCCTCCATTCATTTCGTTCAATCCTCCATCACTCTGTTGCATCCTTCATCCACGTTGTGCCCTCACTCCCTTGTCCTTTTGTCCCGTTGACTACCTCTTGCTCGCCGCTCATCCATGCATGAATAAACAAACTTAGGATAATAAACGAATAATGTTAAGGGGTTAGTGGCATTTTCTAAATGCTTGTTAGCCCAATAAAGTTGTTTTAGTAGGATAAGGTAAAAACAAATAATGATTAGATTAATTATTAATTAATTATTATTTAATTATTAGTTAATTATTAACTTAGTCTAATTAAGTTGGTTGTTTAAGGTTAGTAATTAGGATTAATTAAATATTAAATAAAACAAATTATAAAAAAAAAAACATATAAAAAACAAACACAAAACAATAAAAAACAAATAAATAA
>ML800126.1:101912-119346 GCA_009831015.1 Picea engelmannii
TTTTTGGTCGAATTTTGAAACCCTATGCGCGTGAAAGGATTCTCGCAGGCTACCCATACGGGGCCTGCGAGAAGTCCTTATTCCCACAGGCGGGCTTAAGGTAGGGTGCGGGAAATCCGCACTGTGCATTATACCCCACCTGCGAACGGCGCAGAGTCAAATTTTTGTGTAATATTTTAGCCAATAAAACCCATTTTCTCATATTTCAGATTACTAATTATCTTTATATGGTTGCCATGCAGGTTAATAGTTATCGCTATGGTGCTTGAATGGAGGGAACGAGAGCATGAAGAAGACAATTTTGCTACCGAAAATCATCCTCAAACCATCACTGCTTTAAGAGATTGCGGTCTCCTAAAGTATTTCTGCATACCGAGTATGAGAGCCCAGGTTCGATTGTTGGAACATTTAGTCCGGATGTGGGATCCGGATCAACAGGTTTTTAATGTTGGTATTCACACATTAACGATTGATATCGAGGATATCTACTTCCTGACCGGATTGTCAAGACGGGGTTCCTATGTTAGCTTGACTGGTAACCGCAGGGGCTGTATGAAGATGAGCGAGTATTGCAGGCAGTACTGTGTGCCTGAGGCTGAACGCTGGGACGGGAAGGTGGCCATTTGGGGAGTGACCGATATCACTCTCCATACCATACTCTTCACCATAGCTCGGATGGTGGGAAGTGTTGCCCCGCATATGGCTCTACAGAGATATTTTCAGTATGCTCTAGAGTGTGTCAAGCCCCGGGTCTTCAACTGGGCTGACGCAGTGTTGCGCAGCCTCAAGAAACAATTAACCAAATGCATGCGTGGCAATCTAAAGCAGTTTGGTTATGGATCGTTGCTAGTGTCCTTCTTCTGTGAGAGGGTCCCAATATATAGGTTTCAGGCTGATTGGCTCTTTCCGGGTCCCAGGGACCCAAGGATGTTACGATGGTGCTAGCTCATGACTAGACATGTGACAGGACCGATCGTCAGGTATGACGATCGCTTTTTCGACTGGCTCCAAGGCCAGGTTTTTATGATAGAGGATTATGCGTATGTTGTCTTGGACTTTCAAGGTGATCCTGTCCTTTCCCTTCCTGAGGACGCACAGTGGGGAAATATAGGTAAGAAGTACACCAACTTTTTAACTTTTTAGATGTTTTTGTATTTTCATCATATTAAATGTTTTTGGTTTTATGGTTTTATCCAAAGACTAACACCAAAATCTTGTTGATAACGCAGATGTTGGGGCATATAGACCAGCTGGTATCTCTCCTGTCCAGCGTCTAGGAGAAGCAGTAGTTCCAGTCCTCCAGTATGCTGAGGACTATCTTACAGTGGAGAAAAACTTAGAGGGTTTGATGGCTGATGTTCCAGAGATGCCTCTGGAGGAGATCCCACGACGCATTCAGCGTCACACCGTGGGAGTTTCTACCTCTATGGGTCGTTTGCTCTGTAGATTTGCTAGGACCTTAGCATGTTACCGTGAACATCATTAGTGATGTCACTTTTGTAGAAGCCATGAGCTTCCATTTTTGACATTTTGGTCTTCGGACACATTTTGTAAAAACAAACTTTGATCGTTATATATATACATGGTTTTTACCGGCTTACTTTACACTTGTGTACATTTTTAATGCGTTTGATTTATAAATTGTTCAAATGCCTATCCAATACATAATTAGCTAAAGCATCTGTTAATGTATTAAGATGTCTCGGAATGTGTTGATATTCTATGCGGTCAAAATATCGTTCCAATAGGCGAATCCGCAAATATACTCTTAATAAAGTAGGACTTCGAATAGAATATACATTACTGAGCTGTAGTACTACCAACTGTGAGTCAATTCGAACAACCAAGTGACGAATTCCAAGAGAAATAGCATCAACCAATAGTTCAACAACGACGCTATACTCGGCGATATTGTTGGTTTCTCGGCCAAGACATATACCTCGTAGAGATATGAGTTTGTTTGTCGGGGCATAGATTTCCCATGCAACGGAAGCTAGGTTTCGGGTACTACGGCTAGCTCCATCAGCGAAGCCAATATACGATAGCGAATACTCCGACATCTGACAATCAAACATAACGTCACGTAAGGGAAAAAACCAAATAATCTCAAAGCAAAACTAAAGTAACACACTCACGCAGTATGATACATAAAAATACAAGTACTCATGCACAAATGACTCATGCGTAGTACTTCTTCAAGTACAACCCATTCCTGGGTTCACTCAAGGGTACACCATCATAATCTACTAGTTCATACGCTCCTTTTTCTAAAACTCTGCTAACAATATAAGGCCCACGCCACATTGGTTCAAATTTCCCAGCTCCTAGGACATCTTTATCCTGTTCATATAAAAGAAAAAGATCTCCTTCAGAGAAGACACGATGTTTGACATGCTTGTCATATTGTGCCTTAACATGTTTTTTCTGGGCTTCTATTACAAGGGTAGCATCACGGCGAGTCTCATCTAATCGCATCAAATAAAACAGACGTTCCTCTTCGACAGAAGTATTAGGAAAGAGTTCTACAGCTAGCTTCAAAGACGGTATTTCGCATTCTATGGGTAGAATGGTTTCCATGCCATAAACTAAGCGAAAGGGTGTAAATCCTGTAGCGGATTTAACAGATGTCCAATATGCCCACAATGCTGAAAACAACATCGTGTGCCAGCTAGTCTTATGTATTCCTATCATCCATCGAATCATCGTTAGAAGAACTTTGTTGACAGCTTCTACTTGTCCATTAGCCTGTGGATAATAAGGTGTTGAGCTATCATGAAGAAGGCCCAACTTCTCTGTAAGTTCTGACATCATATAATTCCGAAAGTGACTACCGTGATCAGTAACGATAGCTTGAGGGACACCGAAACGAGTGATGACATGGTTAAATAGAAATAGTGCTATAGTCTTCCCAGTATTATCGAATGTCAGCATTGCCTCGGCCCATTTTGTGAAATAATCCACAGCTACAATGATGTAACCATGCCCCTCGGCCGAGTGAGGGTGACATGTCATAAAATCAATGCCCCATTTAGCAAAAGGACCTACTGAGACTACAGGATGAAGGGGAGCGGGATGCGACCGAATCTTTTGTTGATAGGTCTGGCAGGCATGACACTTCTGAACAACAATAATGCAATCATGAAACAAAGAAGGCCAGAAGTATCCTGCGTGTAAGATTTTCTGGGCAGTAGCATACCTAGACATATGACCACCACATGCCCCTGAGTGGCAGTCATTTAAAGCTTTCTCGGCTTCGTCAAAGGTCAAACAACGTTGAAAGACAGAGTCAATGCCTCGACGGTAAAGAGTGTCGCCAAGAATAATGTAATGGCAAGCCTGATAACGTATCCGACGTCGTTCATTACTGGACAAAGCAGGCCGGAAAGTTTGAGTTTGGAGATATATAATGATATCTCCGTACCAAATATCATCGGTACTTATAAGAAAAAGTGATTCGTCAGGTAACGAATCAATGGCTACATTTTCCGTGGCTGTGTGGGGAAAATCACAAATCAACTCAGCAAAAACCAAGGATTTCTTCGATGTGGCGCGATCGAATTCCAAATCGAACTCCTGGAGAATAACTATCCATTTGGAGTACTTTCCCCCCAACAATTGACGTGTCAATATATGTTGCATGGGGTTACAATGCGAAATCACAGTAGTTTTTCTGGCAAGAATGTAATGACGAAATCGTTGGACTGCATGAACAGCAGCCAAAGCCAGTTTCTCAACATGTTGGTACTTGAATTTCGTCGATGATAAACTTTTACTCAAGTAATATATAACATGTTCATTGCGGCTATCATCCTCTTGAACCAGAACCATACCGATGGTATACTCGGACGCTGCTAAATAAAGAAAGCAATCCCTACTATAATCCAGAGGAAAAAGAAGAGGAGCTTTTGTAAGGGACAATTTTAGAGCTTCGAAAGCATTGTCGGCAACTTTGTCCCAAACAAACTCTAAACCTTTCTTTAAAAGACGTGTGAAACCATGAGTAATCTCAGCGTAGTTTGGAATGAAACGACAAAGAAAGTTTGCTTTCCCCTACAAACTTTGTAACTGGCGCAGTGAAGAAGGAGGAGGAAGATTGAGAATTGTCTCAACCTTAATCGGATCTACCCGGATCCCCTGACATGACACAATGAAACCAAGAAGACAACCGGATTCTACACAAAAGACACATTTATGTGGGTTGAGACGAATGCGATAGAACCGAAAACGGACAAAAATTGCTCGAAGATGATTAGGGTGATCGACCCGGTGCAATGAATGAGCCGGCAAATCGTCCAAATAAGGTTGAATGATATGCTTAATATCGTGAAATGCATAAGACATTGCACGTTGAAACGTGGCACCTGCGTTCTTCAGACCGAACGAAAGTTTGCGGTAGGTGAAAGTACCCCAAGGACAAATAAAAGCGGTTTTATGTTGATCCTTGGGAGAGATATTAATCTGGTTGTAGCCAGAAAAACCATCCATGAGGGAAAAGATTTCACTACCGGCACAGTCATCGACGATCTGGTCGACAAAAGGGGTTGGAAATTTGTCTTTCGGACAAGCTTTGTTAATGTCCCGATAATCGACACAAACACGTATACTCCCACCTTTCTTATCGATCGGTACAGGATTGGAAACCCATTTTGTCAAAGCCACAGGGTAAATAAAACCAACTGGAAGAAGTTTTTCAACTTCGAGTTTAATGGCTGTCGCTTTGCGTGGATGGACAGGATGGAGGCGCTGCCGTACAGGTTTAGCTCCAGGGTACGTTTTTATCTCATGCACACCGATAGATGGGTCGATACCTGACATCTCTTCGTAACTCTAGGCAAAGATATCACGAAATTCCTTGAATAACGCAGTATAAGTGACAATTTCCTCTGAAGAACATGAAGCTCCAATGTGAACATTTTCTACTATTCCAGGTTTCACTGAAATATCAACGGGAATCATAGGAGAAATATTACTTAAGTTCCCTTCTGCAAACACATCACATGTAGGTCCAGGAACGGTCATTGTGACAACAACGGTCGACGGAGTCGAAATCCGCTGATAGTTTTCCAGAGTATGTTGTTCCATAAACAAAATGGAATGATGATGTCCATCGTCCCAAGGTGTATCGGCCATGACGGACATGATCATCTCGTCAGTGGGAAAGACCACGCAGAAGGGATCAGGAGACAACTCCTCCGGAGAGGATGTAGAAGAGGTTTCCAATTGAATCGCTTGATAAGCAGACTCAATCGGACTTAATGGCATAACGTTGCCGTAACGAGCATGATCTCCTAGATCTGGGACTATCCAAGGGTCGAAAGACGCAGGAAGTTCATAAGGAATATCGGAGATCATATTAATCGAAGAAACGGACAGGCGCGAAATATCGGGTGGTGGTGGTATGGGAAAAGTACCCATTAACGAAGAGTCTTTCAAGAGACCGACTCCAACATTCTCATAGCCCGGTGGGGTTTTATCTATGAACGGGACATTACCTGTGCAAGTATCAGAATTAAAGAAGGCAAGCTGATCAACTGTAACCACTCTTCCCTGGTGAGGAAATCACAAGACCCGGAAAAGGGTTGACACAACAACACGCATGGAATCTACCCAGCTACGTCCGAGAAGAAGATTATAATCTAAGTGAGAATCGAAAACCTCGACTTCAATTTGGACGGTCTTACCTTCGAGGGTGACAGGCAATGAGGGAATAATGTCGTAAGGCTTAAAACTAGATCCATTAAAGGCTTTCAGAGTATTTTGTGATTCTGTCAATGGAGGAGAGCCAATGGATTTCCAACAAGTAAGAGATCTTACACACGTAGAGGCCCCCTCATCAACCATTGTCCGAAAAATGCTCTTGTCTGCGACAATAACTTATATTTGAAAAGAAATATGGGGGGGCAACCTTGGAACATGCTCATCCAAGTCAAATACTATCATGTTCGAATCCGTAGGGTCAATACCACCTATATCTTTCAACAGGGCCCTTCGTTGCGCGGGACAAGACTGAAGGACCTCAAGGGCGGACATCGCTGAAGTTGCTTGGGATAGATCTTCTACAATATTGTAGTTCTGAGCCGCACGAGCGTGAGGATTGAACGCCGACTTGCGAACAACACCTTTAGGGGGTCGTACGAATGTATCAAGACTCGGTCTTTCGAGATGAAGAGGACCGTTTGTAGGTGGATTCGATGGAGAAGCTTGTACTAGATCAAGAGGTAAGTCATCAATCTTCTCCTTAGAAGGAGTATAGTCTTTAGCTCTAGTTGCAATTGCAACGTCATTCTTCTTAGAATCACTGGTGCACATCAAAACATATGATGTGGTCGAAGTATAAGGTTGGTCATGGATGACCAATGAGGCATGTTGTTGAGACAGGAATGGCTGAGACAAGACTGCCGGGGTAGGTGGTTTTGGTGTTCCCTGAAGGAACTTAGAAACTTCGGCACGTCGAGGACAATCTTTGGTATAGTGATCGTCACTGTAGATAAGACAAGGGTACCGCGGTTTACATTTATCCCACTCTTCAACAGGAGCATTTGTAGTAGGTTCGGTGGGATTATTATTTTTACCCCCCTTATTCTTGCCTCTCCCTTTCTTTGACTTATTCTTACCGGTCGGTGTAGATTGAACAACGTTCACTTCTGAGGTTTTACCGGTGGGAGGAGCAGGAGACGGGGCATTCTGAACATTAGAAGAGGTGGGTTTAGGGGTTTTGGTCGAAACAGAATGTGAATGGGTATGAGCCATCCCAATCACACCATCAGCTGCATGCGAGGCAACTGGAGCAGTAGAAGTACTGGAAGTACCAGGACGAGGTAGTTCGGGCAGTAAAGTGTAGAGTGTTCCCGTTTGCGAATAAACGAGATCAAGATACTGAGCTCTAGATATAGCCTTCTCTTCTGTTACAACACCGCCCATAGCAATGTATTTACCAATCTCGTTCACGAAGGACTTCGTGAACCATTCAGCCAGTAACTGATCAGGGAGTTCAAGTTTGATGAGACGTCGTCTACGTCTCCACTCATGTATGTGATCTGAGATGTGAGTACCTTTCGTTTGTTTGAAAGATGTTAGGATCTCGGTCCCAGTATCGTAGTGGATCGGTAACTGGTAATGCGTGAGAAATGCCATGGCCAAGGTGTTGAAGTCAGAAAAGAAACCTCGTGGTAATTCTATGTACCACTTCGCAGCCAAACCGGTAAGGGTTCGTTGAAAAAGACGAAGACGAATGGATTCATCCATCAACGAGTTGGACGAACACCACAAGTGAAAGGTCATGACATGATTATTAGGGTCCTCTCCTGGCTTTCCATCGAACTTCGAAATATCCGATGGAAGTTTAGCAGGGATAGCAGGCCATTGAGGAGAGTGATGAATAGGATCATTCAAGATCCTAGACAAATCTGGGAAGCCTAAGGTAGAAATAAACGACAACTGTTGGTTCACTTGCAGGTACTGGTGGCTTTGTGGTGGGATCCCTGTCGGCAAACCAGTAGCAGCGTAAGCGGACTGCCCATAGAGGGAAGCCCTCGGTTGATTCGGTGGTGGGAGGATAGGATAATAACCCCAAGGATTAGAGCCTTGAGTCTGAGCAGGGATTTGGGGTTGAGTAGTTTGATTCGTTCCCCAAATGGGATTAGTTACCCCTGGGTAAGATTGGCCAACTATAGGGACAACTTGCTGCCCCCCAGTACTCTGAGGAAGATTTTGTAAAAGTTGAGTCCAAAACTGGGCCAATTCAGGAGGTATATTCTGTCCAAAGGGTGAGGTTGGACCCCCTGCCGTGGGTATAGTTCCACCCGGAACTTGTATGCCAACCGTAGGTTGTGCAGTGACTGTAGTGTGTCCGAGAAGAGGAAAAGTAACCTTACCACCCTATCCACCAATAGGAATGTGCAAGTTAGGTGCGACAGTCGGAAAAGTGCCAGTTGGATTAGTGCTACCAGAAGGAAAAAATTGAGGAGGGAGTGTCGGGATGAAACCGGGAATAGGATGTCCAGGAAGCTGACGACCACCTGGTGAACCAGCTGGAGTTTGTGGAGGTGTTGGATGAGGAACATTCAACGAAGGATTCAAAGCGTGGTAACCAGGGGGTAAATTCGGGTTAACCTCAGGAGGCCTCTGGGTATTAATCGGGGCAAGAGTAGTTTCTGAAATCTCGGTTTGGACACTCGTAGTATTTGCGAGATGGGCCATCTCGGGAGGGAGAACGAAACTATATGTGGTAGTCTCTGGTGTAGTCTCTGTCTCGTGAGACTCAAGAGGGTTGACGAGTTCGTAAACAGGGGGTTCAGTACCAAACAAGACTCGTCGAAAATTACCTGACCCTAAAGGATCTCAACCTGCTACACCGTGAGAAGGCCCAGCGATTGATTCAGAAGATATAGCAAGAGTTTCTCCAGAAAGATGAAATCGTCCCGAAGGTCGTTCACCACGACGAATGCGATAATCCTCTATAGTATTGGAAATTCGAAATTCAGCAAGAGGATCAGTGGATTCTACTTGTGGAGGTGGTGTAAAAACTTTTGGGACGTCACTTATGTCCACGTGTGGTAAAGTAACAAGGGGAATTTCACCCGGATGAGGAGAGTCCTCCGGGGTGCCCTCAGGTGTTGTTGTGTGCAAAGGTTGTGAAGCTTTCGGATGTTTTGGGGACAAACCTTGCATCCTATGTGAACATCGTGGGGGAGCAATTTTAAACAAGTAATGAACTCCCCAACGAAAATCTTATGGTCAACTTTGAGAAACAAACAACACACACTAGTAAACAAAAACTAAGAGGCAATCACCAAGCAAACAATACCTTCTAATTTCGGAGCCACTAGTTGGTGATGAAATCCAACGTTACAACAACGAGATGAGAAGGGGCAGGGCTAAGGTGGAAAAGTTACGTTGATGACCTGCTTAATAGACTTACGCCCTGGTGCAAGCTCCCACACATAATCGTGGGTATACCCTCCAAGGAGCATGAGTGAGTTTGATCAACGTCGATTCCAGGTACCGTAGAGACTTTCCCCTCCACAGTCACCTTGGGTAAGAACCTAGAGAGATAGGCCACTAAGGTCACCGCAAACAACAGTATAGCCTGGGGAAATAGTCGTCAGTCCGATCCACACGCAAAGGCAGGGTATCAAGCCCGAAACCAACTCAAAGGCTTCCACTCATAATTGTGGGTATACCTCGGAGTGATCCCCGTAATACGTGCAATCTCTACACCGATGTCAACAAAGCAGGGTTAGTAACTTTGCCAACACCAATGCGACCTAGTGCTTAACCCTTGTGTTAGAAGGGCGTCCCAGGACAATATGCTGCTAATGGAATTTACACTCCCTAACTCAAGGTACTATTGTTTGTTTTTGAGCTTATGGAGAGTGTGTCTCTCTTCCTACTCCAAAGCACTAGCCTAGCTAATATGTTGGTGTAAAGAGCCCTAGAAAAAGTTACTAGATTGATTTTAAAATTACACAATATTCTTAAAGGCTATTAATTACTCAAAGGTAACGGAAGTGAAACTCATGATATGTGACTCTGACCGAAATAATGCAAGGACAATAATGAAATATATTCTTTTTCATTCCATGAATCCTAGTTATGGGAGAGAGAGAACTTTGTCTGAATCAATCTCAATACTATAATGCAAATGCAATGCTCAATTTTTCGTTCAAATGCCAATGCAAATAATCAACTATCAGATAACAATCTCTCAATGTCTTTTTCAATACTTCAAATCTCTAAGATTTGATTTTACAATGTTTTCGAAATGACAAAAACAAAAAACTTGAAAGAAAACTAATCATTCACTTTCCAAGAAGAACTCGGATAATGAGAAGAGAAAATCAAATCAAACTAAATCAAACAAAACAACCCAGCCACTTCTTTTCAATGATAGTAAAAACAAAACCAAACCAAAGGAGTTCCTGAATGCAAATGAAAAAAGTCGTTTTGAACCAATAAGAAAACAAGAAACACCAAACACTTGACTCTCTGCCAATCATTGGTTCTCAACTAACTCAACATACTCAACTCCAGAACTCAAAGAGATTGAAAATGCCAATAAAATCCAAAGATTGAAAATCAAGTTATAAAGGCAAGAAAAGACCTTGAAAACCTAGATCCGTTCAAGCGAGCAAACTAAGGAAAAGATAAGTAAGACAATGATCCAATAAGTCAAAAAGGGGTAAATCAATAGATCTAAGCTGTTGATAAAGTCAAAACTTGATTTCAAAAATTTTCCAAAATCTGCCCGCAGGCAAGCCTTGGACACAGTGCGAGAATGTAGAATTCTCGCATGCCACTTCAATGCAGAATGCGAACAGTTCACACTGGAAGATATAAGCAGGATACGAACCTCCAAGGTTCTTGCAGGCTGTCAATAGGTACAATGCAGGAATCCCTGAAACCAAGGAAAATTTTGAAAAAGCAAGCAAAATCCAAGTTGTCTTATAGACCCAGAAGGTCTCTTAGGGTATCCTGAGGACTCAGAGACTAACAAATCAGGAGAATGACAACAATAGAGAAAATGGCTACAGGAAATGCAAAAAACCAAAAATACAAAGGGATAATTCCCCAGCGGAGTCGCCAATTTTGTTTATGGATTAATCCGTAAGTGCGGACACGAACCGATCTCCCTAGATCCACCTGGATCTAGAACAAAACAGGACAGAATACTACTCTTTCTCTAGATCTAACCTATTGAGTGAACTAAGAGATAAAGGAATATGGACATACCTTATGAACGCTTTCCTAAGTCTCTGTTGTTCCAAGCTTTGCTCCGATGCTCTTGCTCCGTTCAGATCACGACAGAACAAACCAATCAAAGCAAAGACAGATTAATATATTCAATAGCTAGTCTATACATGTGATCAAGGAATCATGTAATAAAGTGACATCATCTTTATGGGAAAGGGACATATTACTGTATTGATTAATTGAAAGAGAAACTTACAACCTGAGCCTTGATGTCATAGGTCTTCTTTCGATGGCTCTTAGCTCTGACACACACACTTGCTCATGCATGAAGAAAATCAACCACTTGTAATGACCTTGTTGTAGTCTCTTGGTGCTGTAGCATCAGTTCTCCATACAGGCTTCTAACAATTCTCCAATCAATCTCTTTCTAGCTTGCTTATGCTTAACCTTTTCCATGAGCCATCTCCTCAATATATAGGAGAAGATATATTAGTTACTTGGATAGGGAATGATCCCAATATATCTGGAAAGTCAGTATTTTGCCAACCATTCGAAAGCCAACTCATCCTTCTAGAAGATTCCCTTCTAGAAGGATCGAGAACTTATCCATTTTCCTTCTTTAAGATCATGTTCGCACCCTAGCCTTGAATACAGTGCGAGAATTTCACACCCCAAACGAGAGTAGCCTGCGGGAATCAAGCATTCTCGCAGGAAAGTATATATGCAGCCTGCGAACTATCTTTAAAATATGATTTCTGGAAACTGATAAGTGTAACCTTTCTCAGAAAAATGTTCCTATGGAAGAGCTTGATATTTCATCATCGTGACATTATCATAACACCATTACAATGACCAAAATTGTGGATAACACATATATATACAACATCTGCATCTATCAGTCCTTCAAATCATGGAATATCAAAATTTCCCTATACCTTGAAGGGGGTTGCATGGCCGCTTCATGAAGATGATTCTCCTTTGGGTAGTTGTCGAAGGATCTACATGAAGTTTTCCATCATTTCATTCCTTTGTCACGCGAGGGATTCCTCGAGAAACATTTTAATAGGATATTCTACTCCATCAGCTTTCTTTTCATCTCCCATGGGTTCTTTTCGGGCTCGGCATGACCGTTCTTGCAATGGAGCGATTGGTTCGAGTCCCAACTTCTTGTACCCAGATCTTATTGGGGACATGCATGAAGAAAAATAAATGAAGAGTAGACCGCTATGATACCATTGATCCAGATTTAGTTGTGGAACGAACTGATTAACATAATGAATACAATAAACACAGAGATATGAAGAATAACACAGATATCCAGTGAACAATATCTTCTATTGAATAACAAAATAGGAAGAAAATGTAAAACTACATAACTAAAACACTTGATCGAATTGTGGTAGCTATCTCTGAGAAGCGATGTGGCTACTATGCACATTTGGCTGAGCAGAATTAATTACAATGAGGCTCTAGAGGCCTTTTTGAGATTACTCATGAATGACAAAACCCTGAACATCCAAAAACCTAACCCTAGGACGTGAAACATCAAAGTTCATGTGGGACCTTATGGGTAAGTTGGTACCTCAACTTCTTGAGGTCATAAATTTTGCATACGACCTCCGTTTTAGGTGTGTGATAGCCTATTAAAAAGGTATTTCAAAGAACTACACAGTTCGCCATCAAACTCTAAATCTATCTACAGTTTGACTGTGGTGAGCCAAAAAAACACTGATTAGGCCTCCAAAAGGACCCTGTAAGTACAACAATATGTGATACATGAAAAAATACAAAACAAGCCAGTTGGATTAGGTTAAATGCCACCAATATCCACCTGAAATATTTGTAGGGATTCAGACACCCCAAGAAGTATAGAACTCACAATTACAAAGAAGTACAGAAGAATGTCTTGAACTAAAAATGGACAAGAGGATCTAGTTGGAATAGGTGGGTGGCCACCAATAGCCAACTGGATCAATCCTCCCCCCTTAGGAAGCAATGGTATCCATTGTGTTGAGTTTGTTGGACAACTAAGAGGGGGGGGTGAATCAGTTGTTACCATGCTTAAACAATTATGCTTCTTTTAAAATCTTTACAGGGCACTCAGTGATGATCAAAATAATGGGAAATAAACAAAGGCACATTCAACATCAGTCACGTATACGAGAAACACAGAGATAGATAATTCCCGAGGAAACCCATACAGGGTAAAAACCTCTTTTTCTTTATATGATAAGTATTATCTATATTATTTAAATTATCATACATATGAGCACCAACTCATTGTGAGGCTACAATCCTCTGTTTTTGCAAGCTGCAACTTGCTAAGAGCACCAACTCTCTGTTTTCTCTAGCACCCACTAGAAGGAAGCACCAACCCCCTGGTTTCTCTAGCACCAACTAGAAGGAAGCACCAACTCCCTGGTTTCTCTAGCACCAACTAGAAGGAAGCACCAACTCCCTGTGTTCAAGCACCCACTTGAACCTTTGAGGACACCAGTCCTCCCTAGCACCTCCCAACCACCCTGAATTATAAATTCTTTGTTACTAAAACTTATTACAGTGACATAAAATTATTCAATGTCTTACCAGCCCTGTCGTTGTTCTGTTACACTGCTCTGCCCTATCTACATCAGTGTCTTCTGCACACCTCTAGCACTTTCTGTTCTTCTTCCTTTTATGCTCTATGTTCCATATCCCTTCCATGCACCATTCCTCGACTGTGCATTTCTTCTCCTGCGTTCTGCCACCATGTACACACCTGAATTCTCCTACATAGTGACAACAATCCTAATCTCTTCTTTGTTCCACCTTCTTATAAACCCTGTGCTCCTTGTGCATGCAATATTTTCCATGCCTCTGCATGCTCACCCCCCACCATTCTTCTCCACATCTCGAGTTCTTTACTTCATCATCATCGTGACTCTTCATCTTCTTTGGCGGTTTTCTCCACGTGTTCAACATCACTGGGTGTTTTGTCTAGATTTCTCTGCTTCTCTGGCAGTTGAAGCTCTTTGTCTTCTCTATGACAGTCGAGCTCACCTTCTTTGTTCCAGTTACAGGCCTCAATGCTCATCCAGTTGTCAATCGCCTCCACGAACATCTTCATCCTTCATGAATATTCCCAGAGACTCTTCACCTCCTCTGTCAATCATCCCGAAGTGTCTTCGAGTCCTCTGGAAGAAACCATCAATGGTTTCTGGAAGTTACATTGTGTCATGCTATAGTAGCCCTCCGATCTTGTTCAAATTCACCTGCACCATTGGATTTATTCCATGGGATCTTGCATTCATTTCAACATTTCGACATTCGGCAATTTGACATTCATGTGACCATGCATCTTGACATTCCCAGTCGTGATCCCCGAAATGGAGCTTGGTTGCTCTAGCTCTTTCCTCTATCTCTTGCTGATGTGACCAAGGGCTGTGACCACAGCCTTATGCATAAGGAACTTTCGTGATTTCTCATTTCGTGAATATGGAGATGAGGCATCTCGATTCTCCAAGTCGCGATCCCCGAAACCTCGAAATGGCATGGGATCAACGGTCCTGATCAACACTTGATCTGATGGCTCAGATCATTTCGCGATTTCGCATTTTGCAATTTTGACATTCTTGATGTTCAGTGTTCTTGTCACTTCAAATTCCTGATCCGCGAAACTCCGAAATGGAGTCGGATCAATGGTCTAGATCATATCTTGATCTGACGGTTGCGATTAAGTCGCGATTTTGCATATCGCGATTTCGGGATTCCCATGGTTAATATTCTTTGACATCTCCAACTTTTGATCCGAGAAACTCTGGAATGGACTGGGATCAACGGTCCAGATCAAGCCTTGATCTGACGGCTCAGATTAAGTCGTGATTTCGCATATCGCGATTTCAGGATTCCTATGGTTGATATTCCTTAACATCTCCATCTCTCGATCCGCGAAACTCAAAAATGGACTGGGATCAACGGTCCAGATCAGACCTTGATCTGATGACTCAGATTAAGTCGTGATTTCGCATATTGCGATTTCGGGATTCCTGTGGTTAATATTCCTTGACATCTCCAACTCTCGATCCATGAAACTCCAAAATGGACTGGGATCAATGATCCAGATCAAACCTTGATCTGACGGCTCAGATTAAGTCGCGATTTCGCATATCACAATTTCGAGAGGTTAGGGAACCCCATTCCTTTGACTCTCCAGTCAGTGAAATGACGATATTTCCCCACGTGTCCTGCCTGAAGATCGACGGTCCTCCTTTCGGGATTTTTTGAGCCCGCTACTCCTTGCACTTTAAAGAACGTACATGTTCTCCTTGATCCAACGTTGGTCGGATCCTGTGCTTGAATCTAACACCTGAGATCTCTTCAGCGCGCTCTTCTTGTCTACATTGAGATCTGAATTGTTGATCCAACGATCATGGTTGCTACACTTCGCCAATTATCACTTCGCTGTTAATCATCATTGTTGTACTTGCCATCAATGACAAGTATATGCTTCCTGTAAAACATGCCAACAATATCCCCCTTTGTCATTGATAGAAACTAAGGCACTCGAATTATTTTCTCCCCCTTTGAAATCAATGTCAAAGAAAAGACATGCTCCCCCTGAGTTGTTGCAGTAATTTTAGGAGGCATTAGATATTCAAACAATAAAAAACTCCCCCTAACAAGATGGACTCTTTTAGGTATGAAACGAAATGACACCCAGCTTCTGTCTGAGATATTCAAAAGGTGTCTTGGCTAGGGGTTTAGTAAATATGTTTGCAATTTGTTATGTAGTGGGAATGTAATGGACTTGAATAGTTTGATTGGTGACCTACTATCTCAGAAAATGACATTTTATGGGAATATGCTTCGTCTTGGAGTGGAATACAGGATTTTTAGACACACTGATGGCACTAGTGTTATCACAATGAATTGGGATCGGTGCAGTGTATTTTACCTCTAAGTCTGAAAGTGTCTGAATCATCCATAATACCTGAGTGCAACAGGTAGCAGCATCAATGTACTCTGCCTCTGTGGTTGATAAAGAAATGGAACCTTGCTTTTTACTAAGACAGGCTACTAAGGAGTCACCCAGGAAGAATGCTCCTCCACTGGTGATTTTTCTCTCATCAACACAGTTTTCCCAATATGCATCTGAATAAGCAGTCAATTGAAGATTTTGATTTCTGGGATACCACAAACCATAAGTCATTGTTTCTTTTAAATACCTGAATATCCTTTTGACAGCTTGCAAATGACTTTGTTTGGGTGCATCCTGATATCTTCCTACCATTCCTACAACATGCATTATGTATGGGCGAGATGCTGTGATGTACAGCATGCTTCCTATCATTGATCGATATGAGCTTTGATCAACATCAGGTGAATCATCATCCTTGCTTAATTTACATCCAGTTACCATAGGTGTACCCAAAAGTTTAGAATCTTCCATTTGAAACCTTTTCAACATTTCTCTTAGATATTTTTCTTGAGAAATGAACATCCCTTCGGGCCTCTGAGTAATTTGCAGACCAAGAAAAAATGACAGTTCTCGTATCATAGACATTTCAAATTCAGACTCCATGGAAGAAGAAAACCATTGTACCAGTGAATCCTTATTACATCCAAAGATGATGTCATCTACATAGACCAGTACGATGAGCAAATCAATATCCTTTGTTTTAATATACAGATTGTTGTCAGTTGTTCCTCTCTTGAACCCTTTGTCTTTGAGATACGTATCCAGTCTGTGATACCAGGCTCGAGGGGCTTGTTTTAAACCATATAAATCTTTCTTCAGCTTGCATACTAAGTCAGGGTTATCAGACAATTTGAAACGCTCTGGTTGTTCCATATAGACTTCTTCACTTAAATATCCATTGAGAAAGGATGACTTGACATCCATTTGGTAGACTTTAAACCTTTTATGAAAAGCATAGGCAAGAAACATTCTGATAGCTTCTAATATTGCTACGGCGCAAATGTTTCATCAAAATCCAGTCCTTCTCTCTGAGCATAGCCTTTACAGACTAACCTCACTTTGTTCCCGATAACTTGTCCTTTCTCATTCAACTTATTCTTAAAGATCCATTTGGAGCCAGTGACATTTTTACCTTCAGGTCTTTGAACCATCTCCCACGTATTGTTTTTCTCAATCTGATCAAGTTCTTCATTCATTGCTTTAACCCAGTGGTCATATTTGCTAACTTCATTAAAATTATTGGGTTCCATCATGGATATGAAGGTTGTATGAGATTGTTTGGTGTTTTTGATTAGCTTTCTTCTGGTTTGTACACCTTTGTCTTTTTCCCCAATTTTTCTGACTTGCAGGATCATTCTTTTGAATGATTCTGGAGGAGGAATTTGTAGTTGACTACTGATTTGAGTCTATCTAAGTGTCTGAGTCTTCATCTGATTCAGAGTATTTTTTTTCTGATTCTTGGACCTTTTCATCTTCATCTTTAGCTGTGTCTTTTGTATAAGACTCATTGTTGTACACCTCTCTTGATGGGATTCCTTCATCAATTTTTACATCAATATAGTCAACCATTTTATGCAGCCACTTATTATAGCATCTGTATCCTTTACTGTTTGTAGCATACCTTAAGAAAATACCTTCATCCGCCCTGTCATCATATTTGTTGAGGTTCTCATCATTATTCTTTATGTAGCATTTACTCCCAAAGACTCTGAAGTGTTTGATTGAGGCAGGTCTTCCAAACCATAATTCATAAGGTGTCTTGTCACTTTGTGGTCTGAGGTGGGC